>JAGFNQ010001523.1:568232-640767 GCA_024364735.1 Boesenbergia rotunda | reverse complement strand
AAAGATATTCTTATTATCATTTAAAAATAATAATAATAACTTTATTACTATATCAAATTTTGTTTCAAAATATTAAACAATCCTCTTGAAAATCTCTCTTCAAATACTTTTAAACTATTTTATTAAAATATGTGATTAAAAATAAAAATGCCCTATATCTAAACCTATTTTAAGAGATGCCATACATGTCTTATTTTTACTGTTTTGTTTGAAAAATATTAGGATTATGCTTATAAATAGTTCCTTGCAATTCCTTTTAGCATTGAAAAATCCGTATTTTTGGGTCTTGCAAATCTCCTTTTTCAAATTTTACTAATTTTCTTTGATAAACTATTTTCAAATTAACTTTAAAATAAAAA
This sequence comes from Boesenbergia rotunda, assembly GCA_024364735.1. NCBI lineage: Eukaryota > Viridiplantae > Streptophyta > Magnoliopsida > Zingiberales > Zingiberaceae > Boesenbergia > Boesenbergia rotunda. The sequence continues at coordinate 640,408 of JAGFNQ010001523.1, read as the reverse complement.
CACTTATGTTTTTTAAAATCCACTATTAGCTTGTTCTTATACTAGAAAGTATCAAAATATTTTGATTGATTTACTTCCAAAAATGATTCTTTTGAAATATTTTTATTTGTAGTTTGGATATCCCTAGGACATAATAGAATGTTTACCTTGAAATTGACAAGGAATTCTAAGGGCTTGTCAAGTTAAGGGGAGTTCAAACTAACTTGGAAAATTAATTTTAAGAATAGTTTGATTAAGTCTATGATATTACTTTTAAAGTATAACTATTTTCAAAAGAATCTAAGGCATATTCTTGAAAAATTAGTTTTAAAAATTGAATAATGGTCTTGAAACTTTAAAGCTTATTCTTAGAATATCTTCCTTCTTCTAAGTTAAAGCTCAGTAGCAAAGTTTCTTTTGGCTTTGAAAAATATGTATTATTTGGGAAATTTTTATTATTTTCTTTTAAAAAGATTGTCAAGCTTAACTTTGAAAATATTTCTAATTCATTTGAAAAATAATGTTGTTGAAAACTATTTGTTAGTTTTGAAAGCTAAGTTAATTGATTTAGGGGGAGTTCCTTTTTTCACTTAGGCTATTTATTTTACTTAATCTATTTTGCCTAAGTCTAGTTTTCCCTATCACTTAGCTTTGGATCCTACTCTCCGTAACTTAATATACGTATGTTTTTTTGATGAATGACAAAGGGGGAGAGTAGGGTTAAAGCTTAGAAAATTCTATTTGCTACTTAATTTTGCACCCTGTACTTTCATGCTTATTTTTTTATTTACTTGCATGTATCTGCTATTTTTTCTCTAACTTTAACCTAGGTTGTCATTGCATCAAAAAGGGGGAGATTGTTGGTGCAGTTTGCACTAACGGTCAAACTCAAGTTTTGATGAATGACAAATAGGTCAAAGTTAGACGTGTTGTGTGTTTAACCTCTTTACCAAGTGTGCAGGGTTGAAAGACTTAGGACCAGACACCAGGCTGAAGTCCAGGATGGTTGAGTCCTGGCGGGAAGTCCAGTTGGGTCCGCGGGACCTGACAACTGGCTGAAGACCAAGTTGGTTGAGACTTGGCAGGAAGACCAGGGTGGTTGAGCCTTGGCAGGAAGTCCTGGTGGGTCAAGAAGTCAAGTAGAGCTGCCGAGGTAAGTGAGGTAAGTCACTGGAGGAGCGAACCAGTGAGGACGCGTTCCCCGTCAAGGGAACAGTAGGCGTCGGTTCGACCTAGGGCTCCATTTTGGAGACCAAAGTCAGAACCAAGACAGCTAAGGCTGTCTAAAATAATAATTGTTTTATTGTGTTTCGGACTAACCCTGGATGCAGGACCAAAGGAACGTGTGTCTGCAGCTCAGTGAGCCTCAAAGGAGTGAGGCAGCAGCTGAGTAGGGCGCCCTGAGTGTATAGGGCGCCTCCAAGGTGAACAAGAAATAAGTAAGGCAAAAAGGTGTACGGCTAACAGCTGGCCGAGGCGCCCTCTGCAGCCTGGGCGCCCTCAGCAGCCAGGGCGCCCTGAGCACCCAGGGCGCCCTCAGGTCCAAGGCGCTTCGCGCCTACGCCAGCGAGGCCGATCAAATCTATCCAGCCGAGAAGACCGGGTCAACGAGGGCGCCCTCAGCGACCAGGGCGCCCCAGAGGTCAAACTTCATCCCTATTTAGGCGGGATAAAGCTTGACCGAGCAAACTGCGGATCGGATGACACTTGGCAGGGTGCCCCCGACGTCCAGGGCGCCCTAGGGGCTATAAATAGCACCCCTCGACCCCAAGCTTGTAAATCAACGTTGTACCAAAGCTTCCACGCTCCTCTGCTGCAGTCTGTGCTCTAACTCGACGCTGTCCAACCGCTGCTGAAAGATCGCTCCCAACAACCGAGCTGCTTCAGATAAATCTAAGTTGTTGGGTAACGTAATTTTTATTTATTGCATTTAATTACTTGAAACTGTGGGGTTGTCACACTTTCAATTCTTTTGTACTCGCCTACTCTATCGGGTTTACCGATAGAGAGTTTTAGTGGATTGCCCAACGGAAAGGTCCGAGGGACCTGGGCCTTCGAGTAGGAGTCGCCGAAGGCTCCGAACGAAGTAAAACTATCTGTGTCGTTTGTATTGGTATTTCGTTCGTGCTTTATTGTTTTTCCGCTGTGCATGTTTTTTTAAAGCGCTCTAATTTTTTTTTAAAGTCACGTGATTCACCCCCCCTCTCACGTGCATCGATCCTACAATACTGATATAGTGGGCTACATCTCGCTTCATACCGGACCACCAAAACTTGCTCTTCAGATGCTTGATACATCTTGGTAGACCCAGGATGCATCGCATAAGTGTTCCGTGAGCTTCCTCGAGGATTCTTGTCCTGTAAGTCGGAGTCGTCGGGAACACATAATCGATCCCAAAGATATAAAACTCCGCTGACCGAAATCCGAAATCCATCGTCCTTGCCTTCGAGAACCTCTTGCTTGATTCTCTGAAGACTCGGATCATGATTCTGCTTTTCCAGAATATCGTCGAATAATGTCGGTGCAATCATCAGGGTGGACACGTGTCCTGATATGATTTCAATCCCATAATTCATAATTTCTTCCCCTAAGGGTTGTGACAAAGCTGATAAAGACATAAAAGCAGCACATGATTTTCTACTGAGAGCATCGAGCTACCTTGTTGGCTTTTCCCGGATGGTACAAGATCTCACAATCATAATCCTTGACCAATTCGAGTCATCTGCGCTGTCTCATATTCAGATCTTTCTGGGTGAAGAAATATCGCAGACTCTGGTGATCTGTATAAACTTTACACTGAGTTCCATATAGATAGTGCCTCCATATTTCAGCGCAAAGACCACCGCTGCTAACTCTCAAGTCATGGGTAGGGTAGTTTCTTTCATGTTCCTTCAGTTGCCTAGAGGCATAGGCAATTACCTTCCCATTTTGCATAAGCACAGCTCCGAGTCCAGTTTGGATGCGTCGCTGTACATATCGAAACCCATATCGCTTTCTGGAAGATCAATATTGGAGCGCTAGTCAGCCTCCTTTTCAGTTCAGTAAAGCTCTTCTCACATTCTCGGTCCATACATATTTCTTGTCTTTCTTTGTAAGAGCTGTCATAGGGGCTGCAATCCGAGAGAAGTTCTCTACGAATTTTCTGTAATAGCCTGCTAGCCCGAGGAAACTTCTGATTTCCTGGCATTCTTGGGTCTGGTCCAGTTACTCACAGCTTCGATTTTAATTGGGTCCACCATTACTCCTTCCTTGGAGATAACATGTCCCAAGAATGATACTTGATCGAGCCAGAACTCGCATTTGGAAAATTTAGCATACAGTTGTTCCTTCTGAAGAATCTGTAGTACTATACTCAGGTGCTCAGCATGTTCTTCGGGAGTTCTCGAATATATAAGGATATCGTCGATAAAGACGATCACAAATCTGTCGAGGAATGCCGAGAATACCCGATTCATTAAATCCATAAACATAGCTGGAGCATTGGTAACTCCAAATGGCATAACTACGAACTCATAATGTCCGTATCTGGTTCGGAAAGCCGTCTTCGGTATATCCTCCTTTTTCACCCTGACTTGGTGATAACCAGATCTCAGGTCAATCTTAGAGAAAACCGTGGCTCCCTTCAGTTGATCGAACAGGTCATCTATCCTGGGTAGAGGGTACCTGTTCTTGATAGTCACGTTGTTCAGCGCCCGATAGTCGATACACATTCGCATCGACCCATCCTTCTTTTTCACGAACAGTACGGGAGCTCCCCAGGGAGAATGACTAGGGCGGATGAGTCCCTTGTCAAGCAGCTCCTGTAACTGTCCCTGTAATTCTTTTAATTCCGTCGGCGCCATACGGTACAGTGCTTAGAAATGGGGTTAGTACCAGGAACTCAATTGCAAATTCTATATCTCTTTCAGGTGCTAACCCTGGTAAGTCATCGGGAAATACCTCTGGGTAATTGCATACGACTTTGACGTCTTCTAGCTTCGGGCCCTCTGTAGGACTGGTATCAACCACATGAGCTAGAAATCCAGAGCATCCTTTTCTAACATCTTCCTTGCTTTCAGAGCCGACAAGAATTTGCTTGTCCTCTTCTTCGGCTCTCCGATAAATTCAAATAGAATTTCCCTCAGGTCGGAAGATAACCTTTCGTTTACGCACTCAATAGAGGCGCCGTATTTGTTCAAGAAATCCATGCCCAATATCACATCATAATCTGACATATCAAGCACTATCAGATCGCAGTAGAGTTCCCTATCTGCGATTCTGATTGGTGCGGCACGTAGCATTTGGGTAGAGGGCATCACCTCACCCGAGGGCAGTGTTGTCAGAAATTTGCAGTCTAAATCTTGCAGTGACATATCATTTCTTTTGGCATATTGCATAGAGATAAACGAATGTGTTGCCCCAGTGTCAAATAAAGCAGTAGCATACTGACTGTAAATAAATATCTGACCTGTGACAACGGTGGAGGCAGTCGCCACGTCTTCTTTCGTAAGAGAGAAAACCCTGGCGTTTGTCGTGGCAGGCGGGGCCTCTAATCTCCCCTGGCATATATGAGTACCATCTATAGCTGCCTGCATCAGGTGTAACTGGGGAGGAGCACCTTTGTACTGAACATGCTGCGGCTGAGGTGCTTTGGCTGCAGTAGGACACTCTCTGGCCATGTGTCCTTCCTTCCCGCAGGTGTAGCATCTCCTGGCGCCTAAGAGGCATGTCCCGAGGTGCATCTTCCCACAAGTGGCACATGGGGATATTTAGGCTTCTTGCCTGCTAACCACTGGCAGATTTATTCCATGGCTTCCTCTTTCCGTTGTGGTTCTTTTTCCAGTGGGGGTTGCTATTCTGAGGTTTCTGACCTCCCGACTGACTCTGACTCTTGCTGGCGGTCAGTGTTGGTTCTGCTGGTTAATATTCTTCAGATAATGCTCGGTAATAAGGGCGCTGCTGAACAGCTCCTCTGCAGTCTGGGCCTATTAACGCCCCGGCTACATTCAGAGCTATCTCGGGCCTGAGCATCTTGAGCATTAATCTGACCCTTTCTTTCTCTGTACTGACCAGCTCCGGACATAATCGTGCCAGTCGGTTGAATTGCTTAACGGCATCATTGACTAAGAGATTTCCCTGCCGGAATTCAGTGAATTCATCAAAATGCCTGTTTGTGACTCGCATATTAAAGAATTCCTCCAGAAATTCGGACTCGAAGTCCTTCCACTTCATCTGGTCCACTGACCTTCTAGCTTTTACCCGTTCCCACCACATCCTGGCGTCGCCAGTGAGGCAGAACGAGACACATTTAATTTTCTCATGCTCGGGCCAGTCTAATAATTCCACTGTGCTCTCAACTGTCTTGAGCCAGGCCTGGGCGTCCCAGGGCTCGCAGGTGCCGAGAACTTTTCCGGCTTCAGTCTCTGCCACTGAATCAGATAGGCCTCCTGTCGGACTCCCGGGGAGTGTCCGGGGTGCCTGTGCAGTTGGAGGCTCAGTAGGTATCACATTCTGACTTCCCTGCGGGGTTGCAGTGTTCCCCTGCTGGGTCATCAGAGTGTTTATTATCTGCTGTTGTTCAGTGACCTGACGCTGCAGTCTGTGATCACTTGCATCATATAGGTGGGGGTGCTGTCTCATTACCCCGATTGCTACGTCTTCTAGCCATATCTATCATACAGGTGATAAATAAATAACATAAGAATTAACACTACTTTCACTTGTTATGCAAGCATAAATCATCTCTATATAATCATTACTGTACATGAAATAAAGTAAAGCGAGGTTAGGATCTCTTACTTGGAAGGCAGGATGAAGCTTGATGTGTGTGTAGTGGAGGGAAACCTGCTCTGATACCAACTTGTAACGCCCGCCCTTATATCTACTCTCGGGGCGGGGTTACGTACAATCAATCATAGACTAAGTACTGAGCATGCTTGTTTAAAACTATCAAGTGATATTTACAAGTGCTAAGCATACTAGTCAGTGCATGTCAATCAGATATCATGCTTTAATGATTAGAACATGGTAGGTGCATAGCAAGTTCAGTAACACATAAATCATGATAGTGAGGTTATACATTCCATTGAAGGCTCATGAACTCACATCCTAGAACATCATTTAGAAGCATATCATAGGTTTCCATGCATAATAACAGTTCATAAGATTGAGTCTAAAGGAAGTCTAGAACATCATGTGAAATATCTTAATCAAAAGTTATCCTATAACATGATAGGTTCACAAGTAGTTCAACTCACAACATAATAAACATAATCGAGTATAAGAGTAATTCAAGTTAATCACTAACATTCAAGAGTACCAAGGAAACATCAATATAAGCATAGTAAAGTAGATATAAGAATCTTTCTTTCCCGACCACCACCCCACACATCTTCAGCCCTCCTACCTCTTCCTTTAGTTTAAGTGTCCCTTACCCTTATCTGCAGCATAAGACAACACAAAAACTAGTAAGATCAAATGCTTAGTAAGGATCCTGTCCTACTCGCAAAATCCATACGGAAGAATACAACATGTACAATAATGAATCATAAGCATGAGTTTATCATAGCATACTAAACATTAAAGTTTCTAAGCAAGCAGTATAAAGTATCTTAAGCATACCCTTCACATATAATAAATGTTTTCAAAACAATTCCATAAAGGTATTACTTAAAAATACTTTAACATCATATAGGGGCCCAGTTGTGTACCACATAAGTGCGTTCCCTAATGAATTGGGGTAGCGAGCCACCAACCCATTAGAGCAGGACCCTCCGTCCTACGGAGCCATGACCTTCAGTTAACATGTACCCCGGATTTGTTTAACGACCCCCTTCCGAGTCGGGTACACAACTTTCAAAGTAAAATACTTATCATGCTTTTACATATATGCTAAGGAGTACTCCAAATCCACTATCAAGGGACACACCACTCTTCAAGGGTGCTCATGATCCCATAGGGACACACCACACAACATAAGGGGTGCTGTAGATCCCATACTTAGTGGAGTATCCTTTCAAGCATATTAACATACACATCACATGCAATTCATAAGGGTGCCCCATGGGCTATAAGACATGCTCATACATACATCATATTTCAACCACTTAAACATACTTTATATATGACAAGATTGGTCACATAAATCATATTCATATCATAGGAAGTTGTAGCATGCTTCATGGGTTAATTGAATTCTTCCCAACCCTAAAACTAGGGTTTGGCTGAAAGTCATAGGGTAGGGGTAAGTTAGGTTTTTGACATCAAACATCCCATACAAGCATCACATATATATACATCATGTATCATACTAAGCATAGCATACATCATGGAAAATCATGCAACCCTAAACCCTAAACCCTAAACTAGGGTTGGCCAAAAGTGTCGGGTATGGGGAATTAGGGTTTTTGAAATCAAACATTCACACAAACATTTCCACAAACACCATGTATGCACTATCATGCAATACACTAAGCATAGGATATATCATAGAGTAATTCAACCCTCACTAACCCTAGGGTTTTATTCATCACAACATGAAGGGAAAACAACATATATATATATTATATATATATATGTATATATATATCCTAAGTCCCAAGGGGTCTCCTCATGCATCAAGAGTATCCAAGGCCTCCACTTTGGTGGTGGCCGAAACTTGCACAAGGGACATTCTTATTTTTGAAAACATGGAAGAAGAAGGAATCATACAACAACAATTACACTGCAGGCGAGGGGATACTTACATCCTTTCGCTTGAAATTCACCTTCTCTAAATCCTTAGGGTACCCTTGGTTGAAGGAGGGGTGAGAGTTCCCTTGCTAGAACTTCTCTAGAACCCTTGGCCCTAGTAGAGGGCAAGATCCTTGGATGGGGTCTTCTTCCTTCCAATTCCCTTGGGTTAGAACCCTAGGGTGTATTTTCGAAAAATGAAAAGGAGAAGAGGCTTCTAGGTTTCGGTGGGGAGAGTGGGGAAGAAGAAGAATGAAAGTTCTTTCTCCCTCACCCTCCCTCCTCTCTTATTTATACTATTCTCATGAAGGGACATGTCTTTTCAATGGTACCAGTCGACTGCCATGAGGCCAGTCGACTGGTATCGGCCACAGAAACATTCTGTGCCCGGCACCAGTCGACTGGCCTTTTGGCAGTCGACTGGTGCATCGAACAGAAGGTTCTGTTCGATGTCGCAGTCGACTAGTTCTGCACCAGTCGACAGGTATGCCTGAAACCTGCATTTACAGACCTGAAAACCATTTCTAAAGCGTCACAATCCATATACATTCAAGTATGCAAAGACATAACTCCATTTCTATACTCTACACTAGTTTTCTAAACATTTTAGCAAATCAAAACAACCTCATAAACTTGTAATTAGGACTTTTGCGGAAGTAAATAACTGTGTCGTTTGTATTGGTATTTCGTTCGTGCTTTATTGGTTTTCCGCTGTGCACGTTTTTTTTAAAGCGCTCTAATTTTTTTTTAAAGTCACGTGATTCACCCCCCCCTCTCACGTGCATCGATCCTACAAGTGGTATCAGAGCCTGGTACGCTCTCTATCGGTGCAACCACCGTAAGAGCCAGGGGAAATCCAGTTTTTATCGTTGTCTGTGATTTTTTTTTGCTCACAGTCTAAATCTGATATTATTATCAATATTTATATATTAGTTTTTTTTATCGATCGATTTTACACGAATTTGGTGCAACACCATTCGAGTTGGTCATTTTATTTTTATATATTTATCTCTGCCGGCACTACTAATCCAAGACCTAGTCTTGGGACTTTGTTTGGTCTATTTTTTGTGTGCAAGATTTCTAAATGGCGCAAAATAAGATGCAAGGGCGAAATGTCAACGAGCCCCCACACTACTATCCAGAAGATTTCGACTATTGGAGGCGATCAATGGAGATCTTCTTGGGCAGTCAAGACTTCGACTACGTGCTAGCCCTGAGATACCAATCTCAAAATGATGAACTGAACAAGCAGGTAAATAAATTAATTTGTACAGTTTTGCCTAACAAAATTTCCTGCAGACTGGAAAAGTATAACAACGCATATGACCTATGGACTCGGCTGAATGAATTGCACGAGAATTTGAAGGAGCTGGATGAGCCTAAGCTTAAAGCTGAAGATGAGTCTACTAAATCAATCGCAGAACCAAACTTAAAGATGGAAGATCAAGTCCAATTTGCAACTAAAGTCGAGCCTGAACCAACGGTAAAGCCTACTAAATTAGGGGATGCGATTGAGGTAAATTACAAGAATACCCCTAGTATTATTAATACAAATGTCTTGCATGATTCTGAGCAAATCTCTGAAATATCTGACTATGTAGAAGGTTCTTGTAATAAATTAGATATCTCTATAAATCCTCCCGAAATGCATATTTTGTTAAAAACTTCCTGCAATACTTTAGACTTTTCAGACCAGAACAAACTCAACTCTGACTTGGTTAAACAAAACATTGACCAAGTTAATTCAGATTGTGAAAATCTAACCCTCGATAAAATCAATGTTTATCTCAATAAAGTTTTTAACTCAGTTAATAGTTCAATTGTAATCGAAAATTCAAAAACCATTAAACTTGAAAATAAACCCAAGTTAATTAACAATTCTTCAAAACTGAAAATTACAAACTTGGGTAATACGAAATTAAAACCCAACAATAATTTAAGCATTACAAAAATTCCTAATAAAGACAAATTAAAAAATTTAACTAATTCAAAATTAAAAGAAAATTTAAGAGTCCACTTTAACAGCCCAAAGCACTCAACCTATAATCCAGGGGGAGGCACCAAACTAGTTGGCACCTCAAAATCGGCCTTTGCCCAGTTGGGCACTTAGGACTAGTCTTAAAAGTTAATCTGACTCTTGACCGACTTAGTATTAGGGTGGGTCGAGATAACGGTATGCTAGAAAGACTCTCGGGGAGAACTAGCTGAAACTATCTCGACACATCCTAGACTAGTTAGACCAGGGTGTCTCAACAGGTAGGGTAAAAGTATAACTTTCTTAAGCAGCTTTGCCTAGAAAGAGGTTGTTGTTCCAATAAGGCTTCTGCCAAAGAAGGCCCTTGTGCCTCGCCTCCCGCCTGGAAGCTATTTATCGAAGTATACTTTTAAACTACTTCTTGTAAAACCTGAATCTAACAAAAAGTCAGACTAACTTTTATAAATCAAATTCAAGCTCATCTCACACAAACTATAGGATCCCTTTGATTGACAATATTAGACTGAGTGAGATGATTAGAGACAATAAAATTTGAAACTTGGGTATTTTAACCTAACCGTTACTTAATTAAATTTTAACCGATAAAATTTTACTTTCTTTTCACCAAATTAAATATTAATTAAAATTTTAATCGTATCTATAAATTTGAATCTTATTTAAATGTTAAAATTAAACTTTAAAATTCTTAATTAAATCATATTTTAATTTAATCTAAATCTTAATTTTTCACCTAATTAAATCCTTAATTAAAAATTCATCTAATTAAATTTCAACATAAATTAAAAATTAACCTTAATTAAATTCTACTTTAACTTTAACTAAAATTTGCATAATCAAACTTTACTTAAATTAACTTTAATTAAATTAAAATTTAACGTTAATTAAATTTTATATAATTAAAAATCTAACTCTTTACATAATCAAATTTTAATCCTTAATTAATTAAACTTGAATCCTTAATAAACTTTAATCCTTAATCAACTTTAATCCTTAATTAATTAGAATTTCAATCTTTATTCAGACTCCAATGAATTAACCTTGAATCTTTAATTAAATCTTAACTAACTTTAATTTATTTAAAATTCGACCAAATTAAATTTTAACCCCTAAAATTTTACCTAATTGAACTTCAACCCTTTATTAAAACTTCATTTAAATACCTCTAACTTTAATCCCCAAATAACTAAAGCTTGTAATTAAAATTTTACCTTAATCTTAATTGAAATTCTTAATAATTTTAACCTTAATCTTAATTAAAATTCTTAATTAATTAAACCTTAACCTTAAGTTTAATTAAAAATCTTAATTATTTAAACTTTAATCTTAATCTTAATTAAAATCAAACTTTAACTCTTAATTAAATCTTAATTTAATTTTACCAAAATTGAATCCTAATTAAAATTAAACTTTAATTCATAATCCTAATTAAAATTAAACTTTAATTCTTAATCGTAATTAAAATTAAACTTTAAATATTACTTCAATTAAAATCATAATTAAATTTTAAAACTTTAACTTAATTTTTAATGTTTAATTAAAATTTATTAACCCAACCAACCTTAACCAACTTAACTAAAAACTTTAATTAAACCAAACTTAAATATAATTAACCTAATTAAACTTTAATTAAACCAAACTTAAATCTAATTGAATCCAAACCTAATTAAACCAAACCTAAAAGCAAACCCACACTAAAGGCTTAATTAAGCCTACACCTAATCCTTAATTAAACCAACTTATCAAAAAAAAACTCTTTTGTTTCCTTTTCTCTTTCTGCTTGTTCTTTTACGAACTTACCCCTAAGGACTTATGGAGAATATCGAGTTGAGGGGGAGGGAAAATATTTCTATACATCTTTTTGACAAATTCCTTATAACATATTTGAAAATAACTGTTTTAAAAATACTTTTTGCTTTAAAGTCTTTTTTATTCTTTCAATTATATCTTTTCAAAACTTATTTTCAATTTTTTTGTGCTTTCAAAGATATTCTTATTATCATTTAAAAATAATAATAATAACTTTATTACTATATCAAATTTTGTTTCAAAATATTAAACAATCCTCTTGAAAATCTCTCTTCAAATACTTTTAAACTATTTTATTAAAATATGTGATTAAAAATAAAAATGCCCTGTATCTAAACCTATTTTAAGAGATGCCATACATGTCTTATTTTTACTGTTTTGTTTGAAAAATATTAGGATTATGCTTATAAATAGTTCCTTGCAATTCCTTTTTAGCATTGAAAAATCTGTATTTTTGGGTCTTGCAAATCTCCTTTTTCAAATTTTACTAATTTTCTTTGATAAACTATTTTCAAATTAACTTTAAAATAAAAACATTTATGTTTTTTTAAAATCCACTATTAGCTTGTTCTTATACTAGAAAGTATCAAAATATTTTATTGATTTACTTCCAAAAATGATTCTTTTGAAATATTTTTATTTCTAGTTTGGATATCCCTAGGACATAATAGAATGTTTACCTTGAAATTGACAAGGAATTCTAAGGGTTTGTCAAGTTAAGGGGGAGTTCAAACTAACTTGGAAATTAATTTTAAGAATAGTTTGATTAAGTCTATGATATTACTTTTAAAGTATAACTATTTTCAAAAGAATCTAAGGCATATTCTTGAAAAATTAGTTTTAAAAATTGAATAATGGTCTTGAAACTTATAAAGCTTATTCTTAGAATATCTTCCTTCTTCTAAGTTAAAGCTCAGTAGCAATGTTTCTTTTGGCTTTGAAAAATATGTATTATTTGGGAAATTTTTATCTATTTTCTTTTAAAAAGATTGTCAAGCTTAACTTTGAAAATATTTCTAATTCATTTGAAAAATAATGTTGTTGAAAACTATTTGTTAGTTTTGAAAGCTAAGTTAATTGATTTAGGGGGAGTTCCTTTTTTTCACTTAGGCTATTTATCTTACTTAATCTATTTTGCCTAAGTCTAGTTTTCCCTATCACTGAGCTTTGGATCCTACTCTCCGTAACTTAATATACGTATGTTTTTTTGATGAATGACAAAGGGGGAGAGTAGGGTTAGAGCTTAGAAAATTCTATTTGCTACTTAATTTTGCACCCTGTACTTTCATGCTTATTTTTTTATTTACTTGCATGTATCTGCTATTTTTTTCTCTAACATTAACCTAGGTTGTCATTGCATCAAAAAGGGGGAGATTGTTGGTGCAGTTTGCACTAACGGTCAAACTCAAGTTTTGATGAATGACAAATAGGTCAAAGTTAGACGTGTTGGTATTTGACCTCTTTACTAAGTGTGCAGGGTTGAAAGACTTAGGACCAGACACCAGGCTGAAGTCCAGGATGGTTGAGTCCTGGCGGGAAGTCCAGTTGGGTCCGCGGGACCTGACAACTGGCTGAAGACCAAGTTGGTTGAGACTTGACAGGAAGACGAGGGTGGTTGAGCCTTGGCAGGAAGTCCTGGTGGGTCAAGAAGTCAAGTAGAGCTGCGCGAGGTAAGTGAGGTAAGTCACTGGAGGAGCGAACCAGTGAGGACGCGTTCCCCGTCAAGGGAACAGTAGGCGTCGGTTCGACCTAGGGCTCCATTTTGGAGACCAAAGACAGAACCAAGACAGCTAAGGCTGTCTAAAATAATAATTGTTTTATTGTGTTTCGGACTAACCCTGGATGCAGGACCAAAGGAACGTGTGTCTGCAGCTCAGTGAGCCTCAAAGGAGTGAGGCAGCAGCTGAGTAGGGCGCCCTGAGTGTATAGGGCGCCTCCAAGGTGAACAAGAAATAAGTAAGGCAAAAAGGTGTGCGGCTAACAACTGGCCGAGGCACCCTCTGCAGCCAGGGCGCCCTCAGCAGTCAGGGCGCCCTGAGCACCCAGGGCGCCCTCAGGTCGATCAAATCTATCCAGCCGAGAAGACCGGGTCAACGAGGGCGCCCTCAGCGACCAGGGCGCCCCAGAGGTCAAACTTCATCCCTATTTAGGCGGGATAAAGCTTGACCGAGCAAACTGCGGATCGGATGACACTTGGCAGGGTGCCCCCGACGTCCAGGGCGCCCTAGGGGCTATAAATAGCACCCCTCGACCCCAAGCTTGTAAATCAACGTTGTACCAAAGCTTCCACGCTCCTCTGCTGCAGTCTGTGCTCTAACTCGACGCTGTCCGACCGCTGCTGAAAGATCGCTCCCAACAACCGAGCTGCTTCAGATAAATCTAAGTTGTTGGGTAACGTAATTTTTATTTATTGCATTTAATTACTTGAAACTGTGGGGTTGTCACACTTTCAATTCTTTTGTACTCGCCTACTCTATCGGGGTTTACCGATAGAGAGTTTTAGTGGATTGCCCAACGGAAAGGTCCGAGGGACCTGGGCCTTCGAGTAGGAGTCGCCGAAGGCTCCGAACGAAGTAAAACTATCTGTGTCGTTTGTATTGGTATTTCGTTCGTGCTTTATTGTTTTTCCGCTGTGCATGTTTTTTTAAAGCGCTCTAATTTTTTTTTAAAGTCACGTGATTCACCCCCCCTCTCACGTGCATCGATCCTACAATACTGATATAGTGGGCTACATCTCGCTTCATACCGGACCACCAAAACTTGCTCTTCAGAGCTTGATACATCTTGGTAGACCCAGGATGCATCGCATAAAGTGTTCCGTGAGCTTCCTCGAGGATTCTTGTCTGTAAGTCGGAGTCGTCGGGAACACATAATCGATCCCAAAGATATAAAACTCCGCTGACCGAAATCCGAAATCCATCGTCCTTGCCTTCGAGAACCTCTTGCTTGATTCTCTGAAGACTCGGATCATGATTCTGCTTTTCCAGAATATCGTCGAATAATGTCGGTGCAATCATCAGGGTGGACAGTTGTCCTGATATGATTTCAATCCCATAATTCATAATTTCTTCCCCTAAGGGTTGTGACAAAGCTGATAAAGACATAAAAGCAGCACATGATTTTCTACTGAGAGCATCAGCTACCTTGTTGGCTTTTCCCGGATGGTACAAGATCTCACAATCATAATCCTTGACCAATTCGAGTCATCTGCGCTGTCTCATATTCAGATCTTTCTGGGTGAAGAAATATCGCAGACTCTGGTGATCTGTATAAACTTTACACTGAGTTCCATATAGATAGTGCCTCCATATCTTCAGCGCAAAGACCACCGCTGCTAACTCCAAGTCATGGGTAGGGTAGTTTCTTTCATGTTCCTTCAGCTGCCTAGAGGCATAGGCAATTACCTTCCCATTTTGCATAAGCACAGCTCCGAGTCCCAGTTTGGATGCGTCGCTGTACATATCGAAACCCATATCGCTTTCTGGAAGATTCAATATCGGAGCGCTAGTCAGCCTCCTTTTCAGTTCAGTAAAGCTCTTCTCACATTCATCGGTCCATACATATTTCTTATCTTTCTTTGTAAGAGCTGTCATCGGGGCTGCAATCCGAGAGAAGTCCTCTACGAATTTTCTGTAATAGCCTGCTAGCCCGAGGAAACTTCTGATTTCGCTGACATTCTTGGGTCTGGTCCAGTTACTCACAGCTTCGATTTTAATTGGGTCCACCATTACTCCTTCCTTGGAGATAACATGTCCCAAGAATGATACTTGATCAAGCCAGAACTCGCATTTGGAAAATTTAGCATACAGTTGTTCCTTCTGAAGAATCTGTAGTACTATACTCAGGTGTTCAGCATGTTCTTCGGGAGTTCTCGAATATATAAGGATATCGTCGATAAAGACGATCACAAATCTGTCGAGGAAAGCTGAGAATACCCGATTCATTAAGTCCATAAACATAGCTGGAGCATTGGTAACTCCAAATGGCATAACTACGAACTCATAATGTCCGTATCTGGTTCGAAAAGCCGTCTTCGGTATATCCTCCTTTTTCACCCTGACTTGGTGATAACCAGATCTCAGGTCAATTTTAGAGAAAACCGTGGCTCCCTTTAGTTGATCGAACAGGTCATCTATCCTGGGTAGAGGGTACTTGTTCTTGATAGTCACGTTGTTCAGTGCCCAATAGTGGATACACATTCGCATCGACCCATCCTTCTTTTTCACGAACAGTACGGGAGCTCCCCAAGGAGAATGACTAGGGCGGATGAGTCCCTTGTCAAGCAGCTCCTGTAACTGTCCCTGTAATTCTTTTAATTCCGTCGACGCCATACGGTACGGTGCTTTAGAAATGGGGTTAGTACCAGGAATCAATTTGCAAATTCTATATCTCTTTCAGGTGCTAACCCTGGTAAGTCATCGGGAAATACCTCTGGGTAATTGCATATGACTTTGACGTCTTCTAGCTTCGGGCCCTCTGTAGGACTGGTATCAACCACATGAGCTAGAAATCTAGAGCATCCATTTTCTAACATCTTCCTTGCTTTCAGAGTCGATAAGAATTTGCTTTTCCTCTTCTTCGGCTCTCCGATAAATTCAAATAGAATTCCTGCATCAGGTCGGAAGATAACCTTTAGTTTACGACACTCGATGGAGGCGCCGTATTTGTTCAAGAAATCCATGCCCAATATCACATCATAATCTGGCATATCAAGCACTATCAGGTCGCAGTAGAGTTCCCCATCTGCGATTCTGATCGGTGCGGCACGTACCATTTGGGTAGAGGGCATCACCTCACCCGAGGGCAGTGTTGTCAGAAATTTACAGTCTAAATCTTGCAGTGACATATCATTTCTTTTGGCATATTGCATAGAGATAAACGAATGTGTTGCCCCAGTGTCAAATAAAGCAGTAGCATACTGACTGTAAATAAATATCTGACCTGTGACAACGGTGGAGGCAGTCGCCATGTCTTCCTTCGTAAGAGAGAAAACCCTGGCGTTTGTCGTGGCAGGCAGGGCCTCTAATCTCCCCTGGCATATATGAGTACCATTTATAGCTGCCTGCATCTCGTGTAACTGGGGAGGAGCACCTTTGTACTGAACATGCTGCTGCTGAGGTGCTTTGGATGCAGTAGGACACTCTCTGGGCATGTGTCCTTCCTTCCCACAGGTGAAGCATCTCCTGGCGCCTAAGAGGCATGTCCCGAGGTGCATCTTCCCACAAGTGGCACATGGGGGATATTTAGGCTTCTTACCTGCTGAACCACTGGCAGATTTATTCCATGGCTTCCTCTTTCTGTTGTGGTTCTTTTTCCAGTGGGGGTTGCTATTCTGAGGTTTCTGACCTCCCGACTGACTCTGACTCTTGCTGGCGGTCAGTGATTGGTTCTGCTGGTTAATATTCTTCATATAATGCTCGGTAATAAGGGCGCTGCTGAACAGCTCCTCGGCAGTCTGTGGCCTATTAACGCCACCGGCTACATTCAGAGCCATCTCGGGCCTGAGCATCTTGAGCATTAATCTGACCCATTCTTTCTCTATATTGACCAGCTCCGGACATAATCGTGCCAGTTGGTTGAATTGCTTAACGACATCGTTGACTGAGAGATTCCCCAGCCGGAATTCAGTGAACTCATCAAAATGCCTGTTTGTGACTCGCATATTAAAGAATTCCACCAGAAATTCAGACTCGAAGTCCTTCCACTTCATCTGGTCCACTGACCTTCTAGCTTTTACCCGTTCCCACCACATCCTGGTGTCGCCAGTGAGGCAGAACGAGACACATTTAATTTTCTCATGCTCGGGACAGTCTAATAATTCAACTGTGCTCTCAACTGTCTTGAGCCAGGCTTGGGCGTCCCAGGGCTCGCAGGTGCCGGAGTACTTTTCCGGCTTCAGTCTCTGCCACTGAATCAGATAGGCCTCCTGTCCGGGGGTGCCTGCGCAGTTGGAGGCTCAGTGGGTATCACATTCTGACTTCCCTGCGGGGTTGCAGTGATCGTCTGCTGGGTCATCAGAGTGTTTATTATCTGCTGTTGTTCAGTGACCTGGCGCTGCAGGTCTGTGATCACCTGCATCATATCGGGTGGGGGTGCGGTCTCATTACCCCGATTGCTACGTCTTCTAGCCATATCTATCATACAGGTGATAAATAAAATAACATAAGAATTAACACTACTTTCACTTGTTATGCAAGCATAAATCATCTCTATATAATCATTACTGTACATGAAATAAAGTAAAGAGACGTTAGGATCTCTTACTTGGAAGTGACAGGATGAAGCTTGATGTGTGTGTAGTGGAGGGTAAACCTGCTCTGATACCAACTTGTAACGCCCGCCCTTATATCTACTCTCGGGGCGGGGTTACGTACAATCAATCATAGACTAAGTACTGAGCATGCTTGTTTAAAACTATCAAGTGATATTTACAAGTGCTAAGCATACTAGTCAGTGCATGTCAATCAGATATCATGCTTTAATGATTAGAACATGGTAGGTGCATAGCAAGTTCAGTAACACATAAATCATGATAGTGAGGTTATACATTCCATTGTAAGGCTTCATGAACTCACATCCTAGAACATCATTTAGAAGCATAATCATAGGTTTCCATGCATAATAACAGTTCATAAGATTGAGTCTAAAGGAAGTCTAGAACATCATGTGAAATATCTTAATCAAAAGTTATCCTATAACATGATAGGTTCACAAGTAGTTCAACTCACAACATAATTAAACATAATCGAGTATAAGAGTAATTCAAGTATAATCACTAACATTCAAGAGTACCAAGGAAACATCAATATAAGCATAGTAAAGTAGATATAAGAATCTTTCTTTCCCGATCCACCACCCCACACATCTTCAGCCCTCCTACCTCTTCCTTTAGTTTAAGTGTCCCTTACCCTTATCTGCAGCATAAGACAACACAAAAACTAGTAAGATCAAATGCTTAGTAAGGATCCTGTCCTACTCGCAAAATCCATACGGAAGAATACAACATGTACATATAATGAATCATAAGCATGAGTTTATCATAGCATACTAAACATTAAAGTTTCTAAGCAAGCAGTATAAAGTATCTTAAGCATACCCTTCACATATAATAAATGTTTTCAAAACAATTCCATAAAGGTATTACTTAAAAATACTTTAACATCATATAGGGGCCCAGTTGTGTACCACATTAAGTGCGTTCCCTAATGAATTGGGGTAGCGAGCCACCAACCCATTAGAGCAGGACCCTCCGTCCTATCGGAGCCATGACCTTCAGTTAACATGTACCCCGGATTTGTTTAACGACCCCCTTCCGAGTCGGGTACACAACTTTCAAAGTAAAATACTTATCATGCTTTTACATATATGCTAAGGAGTACTCCAAATCCACTATCAAGGGACACACCACTCTTCAAGGGTGCTCATGATCCCATAGGGACACACCACACAACATAAGGGGTGCTGTAGATCCCATACTTAGTGGAGTATCCTTTCAAGCATATTAACATACACATCACATGCAATTCATAAGGGTGCCCCATGGGCTATAAGACATGCTCATACATACATCATATTTCAACCACTTAAACATACTTTATATATGACAAGATTGGTCACATAAATCATATTCATATCATAGGAAGTTGTAGCATGCTTCATGGGTTAATTGAATTCTTCCCAACCCTAAAACTAGGGTTTGGCCGAAAGTCATAGGGTAGGGGTAAGTTAGGTTTTCGACATCAAACATCCCATACAAGCATCACATATATATACATCATGTATCATACTAAGCATAGCATACATCATGGGAAAATCATGCAACCCTAAACCCTAAACCCTAAACTAGGGTTGGCCGAAAGTGTAGGGTAGGGGGAATTAGGGTTTTTGAAATCAAACATTCACACAAACATTTCCACAAACACCATGTATGCACTATCATGCAATACACTAAGCATAGGATATATCATAGAGTAATTCAACCCTCACTAACCCTAGGGTTTTATTCATCACAACATGAAGGGAAAACAACATATATATATATATATATATATATATGTATATATATATCCTAAGTCCCAAGGGGTCTCCTCATGCATCAAGGAGTATCCAAGGCCTCCACTTTGGTGGTGGCCGAAACTTGCACAAGGGACATTCTTATTTTTGAAAACATGGAAGAAGAAGGAATCATACAACAACAATTACACTGCAGGCGAGGGGATACTTACATCCTTTCGCTTGAAATTCACCTTCTCTAAATCCTTAGGGTACCCTTGGTTGAAGGAGGGGTGAGAGTTCCCTTGCTAGAACTTCTCTAGAACCCTTGGCCCTAGTAGAGGGCAAGATCCTTGGATGGGGTCTTCTTCCTTCCAATTCCCTTGGGTTAGAACCCTAGGGTGTATTTTCGAAAAATGAAAAGGAGAAGAGGCTTCTAGGTTTCGGTGGGGAGAGTGGGGAAGAAGAAGAATGAAAGTTCTTTCTCCCTCACCCTCCCTCCTCTCTTATTTATACTATTCTCATGAAGGGACATGTCTTTTCAATGGTACCAGTCGACTGCCATGAGGCCAGTCGACTGGTATCGGCCACAGAAACATTCTGTGCCCGGCACCAGTCGACTGGCCTTTTGGCAGTCGACTGGTGCATCGAACAGAAGGTTCTGTTCGATGTCGCAGTCGACTAGTTCTGCACCAGTCGACAGGTATGCCTGAAACCTGCATTTACAGACCTGAAAACCATTTCTAAAGCGTCACAATCCATATACATTCAAGTATGCAAAGACATAACTCCATTTCTATACTCTACACTAGTTTTCTAAACATTTTAGCAAATCAAAACAACCTCATAAACTTGTAATTAGGACTTTTGCGGAAGTAAATAAGCTATCAAAATATGTGTGAACTCTAGACTAGAGTTTGTACCCAACTTTGTCTCTATGCAAGGTTTAAACAAAATCATTCATTCTACCAATTCCCAACTCCAAAACATCATGACATTTCATAATAATGTTTCATGAATTCATAACATTACATATGGGAAAAATTGGGGTGTTACATAACATAGCATACATGATAGATCCTATCGCGGATGCATAAGGAATCTTATTCATGCAAATCCTCTCGTCTTCTGTGCGCGGACACATAGACTTTGAAAGGTTGATCCCATGCCTGATGGGAAGGTAACCTTTCTTGGATTCCGACATGCTAAACCTTTTTAGCACTCGGTCTATATATGTAGACTGCGAAAGACCAAGCAACCGTTTTGATCTATCTCTATAGATTCTAATCCCAAGGATATAGGTTGCTTCTCCCAGGTCTTTCATGGAGATAATTTTGGACAACCAAATTTTAACTGTCAGTAAGACTGATATATCGTTTCCTATAAGCAATATGTCATCGACATATAATACTAGGAATACGATTGCACTCCCACTAACCTTCTTGTACACACAAGGTTCGTCAGGATTTTGTGAGAAATCAAACTCTTTGATTGTCTCATCAAAATGGATGTTCCAGCTCCTGGATGTTTGCTTCAGACCATATATGGATCATCGAAGCTTGCATATTTTGGTTTTATCAACCGATGTGAAACCTTCAGGTTGTATCATGTATACATCCTCAAGCAAGTTTCCATTAAGGAAAGTTGTTTTCACATCCATTTGCCATATCTCATAATCGTAATGAGTTGCTATGGCCAGGAGCATCCGAATGGATTTAAGCATAGCTACTGGCGAATAGGTTTCGTCATAATCAATTCCTTGTTTCTGACGATATCCTTTTGCCACTAGTCTAGCCTTAAAGGTAACAACATTACCTTCCATGTCGGTTTTCTTCTTGAAAACCCACTTGCACCCAATGGGCTTAATCCCTTCAGGTGGGTTAACCAAGTCCCATACTTGGTTTTCGTACATGGAATCCATTTTCGACTTCATGGCTTTAAGCCATTTGTCCCTTTCTGAACTTTTCAGAACATCTTCATAATTGATAGGTTGGTCATCGCTTATGAGTAACACGTCGTTCGATTCACTTATGAGAAATCTGTATCTCTCTGGAATATTGCGTGTCCTATCAGACCTACGAAGATGTGGTGTTGTTTTAGGTTCAACTGATAGCTCATCATTATGAGTTATTGGTTGTGGGTCTAGACTAGGTGTCTCTGTAATGTCTATTGGAGTTTCTTGAACTTCATCAAGTTCAATGCCACTCCCACTGTTTTCTTGTAAAAGAAATTCTTTTTTCAGAAATACAGCATGCCTTGAAACAAACACCTTTTGTTCCAAGGGATGATAGAATTGGTAACCCTTCGTTTCCTTAGGGTATCCAATAAATAGACATTTATCAGACTTAGCATCCAATTTGTCTGATACAGTTCGCTTCACATAAGCAGGACAACCCCATATCTTAAGGTGAGTTAAGTGAGGTTTCTTACTATTCCATGTCTCATATGGAGTAGTAGAGACTACCTTGGTCGGGACTCTGTTTAGCAAGTAAACAGCTGTCTTTAGTGCATAGCCCCAAAAGGATTTTGGAAGAGTTGCATGATTCATCATGGATCTAACCATGTCTATCAAGGTTCGGTTGCGCCTTTCAGATACACCATTATGCTGTGGTGTATACGGCGGAGTCCATTGAGACAATATCCCATTGTCCTTAAGATAATCTTGAAACTCTTGACTCAAGTATTCACCACCCCGATCGGATCGAAGTATTTTAATACTTTTGCCAAGCTGTTTCTCTACTTCACTTCTGAACTCTTTGAATTTCTCAAAAGCTTCAGATTTGTGTTTCATTAAGAACACATACCCGAATCGTGAATGATCATCGATAAAGGTAATGAAGTAGCTATAGCCTCCTTGTGCAAGAGTTGACATTGGTCCACATACATCAGTATGTATTAGACCAAGCAACTCTCCCACTGGATTACCTTTTCCGGAAAAGGGTAATTTGGTCATCTTGCCTTTTAAGCATGATTCGCATGTATCAAATCAACCGGGTTCAAATGATTCCAGAATTCCACATCGGTGTAATTCGGTCATGCGTTTCTTACTTACATGGCTAAGACAACAATGCCACGTATAGGAGTCTATTCGATTATCTATTCGAGCACGTTTGTTGCTAACTTCGATATTGAAAACATCACCGGATAAATCAACGTGTAGATACCATTGCACAAAGTTCCAGTCCCATAAAGAACGCCATTTAAAGTTATGTAACAACAATTGTTACTAAAAGTTAAATGATGACCCTTTCCATTCAAACATGAAATAGATAGAATGTTCTTTATTAATGAAGGAACAAAATAACAATTATCCAATTCTAAGACACGTCCAGTAGGGAGCTTTAGCAAATATGTTCCAATGGCAACAGCAGCAATCTTTGCTCCATTTCCAACTCGTAAATTTGCTTCTCCCTTGACGAGTCTTCTTCTATTCCTTAGCCCTTGTATGTTATTACATATATGTGAGCTACACCCAGTATCAAGTACCCAGGTATTTGAGGAAATAGAGTGACATTCAATAACGAAGATACCCGAAGAGGATGGGGCATCGGATGCCTTCTTCTTCAAGGACTCAAGATAAACCTTGCAGTTTCTTCGCCAGTGACCCTCCTTGCCGCAATGATGGCAAGTGCCTTTTAGTGTCTTTTCGGTCTTTTTGGCCTTTTTCTTCTTTTCCTTATTCTGTTCTTTGGCCTTCCTCTTAGAACCTTTCTTCAAGGAACCAACTAACAGTACCGTCTTCTAATCCTGCTTTACAGAAGCCTCTACAGTCTTCAGCAGGTTGAGCAACTCAGGAAACTGGTCTGGAGTTGCATCTTCAGGAGGACGGTTGGGAAGTTGTTCTTCAAGGACATAAGCAAGCTTTTCTGCCTTGAGGACTATCCTCAGGTTTCGAAGCCAGTCCATGAAGTTTGACTTAGTCAGTTTATTGGTGTCCAAAATGGAACGCAAATTCAGAGAAGACATGATCGAGTGATTATCCTAGAAATACAAATTGAGCTTATGTGAGAAGAATGATAAAGAATGCATCAACATACATTAATTAAATCCTATTTATTTTTCGAATTGAATAACCCTTTTCATCAATTCGGGAGATCGTAGGAACATCTCCAAATAGGTTGATATCCAACCATAGATAAGAACAACCATGGTTGTGGCCATCAAGTTATTCTTAGCTATGAAGGTAGGTAATTATACCGATTACATATCACATATATGTAACTATCACTTTATGCTATCAACTAATTGAATGTTTGCATAAATCATTGGGTTGTTAACTCATTAACAAGTATGCAACAATATACATAGCACCCAACTGCACCTCTCTGTTGGATCGAGAACACCGATAGAGGGGGGGGGGTGAATATCGGAAAACTTTCGGATTTGAGTAAGAGTAGGTACGCAGCGGAATTTTAAAAAGAATAAGACAGAGACACAGTCGATTTACTTGGTTCGGAGCCTGTGTCGACTCCTACTCCAAGGCCCACGGTCGTTGACCGTTTATTTTGGGCAATTCTATATAGGCGCAAATAGATTTACACAATTTAATTACAAAGTTAAGTACAGTAAATAAAAAGAACGCTCCTTTTTACTGACGTCCGGAGTAGATCAACTTCTTCGGAGTAGTGGGACGTCGTCGGCTTGAGTTGGAGAGTTTCCGGAGCAAGTCGTGAGCACAAAAGAGCGTGGAAGCGTTGGATTCAGAGTTGATGTGAAGCTTGGGGTCGAGGGGTGCTATTTATAGCACCTAGGGCGCCCTGGACGTCGAGGGCGTCCTGCCACGTGTCAGCCGATCCGTGCTTCGCTCGGTCAAGCGTTATCCCACCGGAATAGGGATGAGGTTTGACCTCTGGGGCGCCCTGGTCGCTGAGGGCGCCTTGGTTGACCCGGTCTTCTCGGCTGGATAGAGTTGATCGCATTTGCTGGCTTAGGCGCGAAGCGCTTGGCTCCTGAGGGCGCCTTCAGTGCTGAGGGCGCCCTGGCTGACGAGGGCGCCTTGGCTGCTGAGGGCACCTTGCCCAGTAAGCAGCCGAAGCCCATTTTGCTTCGCTTGGTTCTGGTTCACCTTGAGGGCGCCCTGGACACTCAGGGCGCCTTACTCAGCTGTTGCCTCACTCCTTTGAGGCTCTCTGAGTTGCAGACACACGTTCCTTCGGTCCTGCATCAAGGGTTAGTCCAAAACACAATAACACAATTAATTATTATTTTATACAGCCTTAGCTGTCTTGGTTCTGACTTTGGTCTCCAAAATGGAGCCCTAGGTCGAACCGACGCCTACTGCTCCCTCGAAGGGGAACGCGTCCTCACCTACTCCACTCGGGAGAGTTTACCTAATGCCAACCGCTCCTTTGGTTGGATTTTTGCCTGACGGTCCTTTGTCAGGTCTTGTGAACTGGCAGTCCTTCGCCAATTGCCTTGCAGTCCTTCGCTAGGGCTTTTGGTGCTGGCAGTCCTTCGCCAGTGCCTAGCAGTCCTTCGCTAGGGCTTTTGGTGCTGGCAGTCCTTCGCCAGTGCCTAGCAGTCCTTCGCTAGGGCTTTTGGTGCTGGCAGTCCTTTGCCAGTGCCTAGCAGTCCTTCGCTAGGGCTTTTGGTGCTGGCAGTCCTTCGCCAGTGCCTAGCGGTCCTTCGCTAGGGCTTTTTATTGCACACTAGATTAACTTGTTAGAAAACAAAAAACACTTAACTTTTGACCTATGTTGCCATTATCAAAACATAGGTTTGACTTAGGTGCATTTCTGCACCAACACTCTCTTTATATTGACCTTGGCTGTGGCACAACAAATCGATGCTCCAAGCTTAAGGCTGACCCATTAATCAAGAAATAGTTTTAATATGGTTGGAGCTCATTCAACCATTTAGTCAGGCTTGGATGTGTCCAACAACCAAAACTAAGGATTGACCTCTGACTCCAACTATATTATTCATAAACTAATTCCATGGTTTGAGCATGTTGAGGTTCAAGCCGGGCATGGATGTGTCCATCAACCCAAACGAGAAACAAAACTCCGGTTCTAACCATATTAATGGAAGGTGTTGGCCTTAATATTTTGTAAGGGGTTTTGGGTCTCATCCTTTCTTTTCTAAGCACATTCATGACATATAATTATGTCATGACTAACGATTTCCTTAATAAAGTATGTATGTGATTTAATTTATCAAGTCTCATTAATTGGACTAGGAACCAGATTTCCTAATCCCGATTTCATACTTTATTCAAGGAATTATTTTGGGAAATAATTTCCTAAATTGTCATAATCAATTTCGGAAATAATATGTTTAAGACTTTGATTTCTCTAAATCAAATCTTATTAAATTAAGAGACCGATTCTCTTAATTCAACCACATATTATTTTCATGAAAATCTTATTTAAGAAAACTCTATAGGAAACCATTTTCCTAATTAATTTTGGAGACAACAATATGTAAGAGCATCACCTCTTAAATCAAATAAGGAAATTATCCTAAATTTCCAAGATTTGATCACATATTTTATTTATGGATTAATTAATTACAACAAATTGTTTTCTAAGGGTGGCTCCCCGAGGCTCAGATACCCAAAAAAAAGAAATTTATCGTAAATCCAATTTGGTCCGCTCCCCGAGGCGTAACCAAATTAAACACGACAATTTTATTCAAAATGGGAAATTAAATTACAACAACTAACTTTAAATTGGACGGCTCCCCGAGGCTCAATCCAAAATAAAGAATTTTGTTAATAATTTAAAACTAATTCGAATTTAATTGTCAATTAATGATCCATAAATTTGTCTAGACTTTCTTGAAAGAAAGTGCCCAAAATTGCGAGATTTCATAATTGGTTTTCAGAATAATTGTAAGTTTCTGGTACAAAGAAAACTTACATATTTTCAAAATTGAAAAATTTCCAAAATAGGAAATTTCCAAAATTGGAAAGTTTCCAAAGATGGGAAGTTTTCACAATTATCATTAAATTTCAGAAACTAGGATAATTCAAAAGTTTGCGAAATTTCATGAGGATTTCCAAACTTTGAAATTCCTAAATCTAAAATTTATCATAATTGGAAAGTTTCCATAATTGGAAAATTTTCCAAAGTTCAGATCATGACAAAGTTTTCCGTAAAACAAGTATATAATTATGTCGAACACTAACCGGCTCTGATACCACTGTTGGGACCGGGTGCATGTTGACATGGATACGGGTTCGTAATTTTAAAATTTAATTACGTGCAGCGGAAGAATTAGCATAAATAATTTCTCAAATTATTTTTAACCACGTATCTAGCATGCAACCTTATGATGTGTGGACATAATCATAAATTAAAATTTTGCAGAAAACTAAACTAATTTACTTAGTACCTCGAGTAACTCGAAGAAAGGGACGAGATCCAACCGTAGCGTCCCTTGGAAGCTTCGCCTCTATTCGCGTCCACGCCGAGTTCTCTTCGGGATGACTTCGCAAAGCCACGAGTTTCGTGCCGACAAGAACTACTAGATTCTCCAAAGGCACAACTAGAATATCAAGAGAGAGATATAGAAACTAACCACCAAGTAACGGAATCAAGATTTCGTGAAGGGAGGAAGGAGACGCGACCCGCTTCGTCTTGGTGGTGGCTCACGGCTAGGGAAGGTGGCGCCGACCCTAGAAGGAGAAAGGGGCGTCGGCCCTAGAGAGAGAAAGGGGCGCCGACCCTAGAGAGAGAGAGGGAGAGAATAGGAGAGAGAGAGCTTGCTACTTTATCTCTTGATTGGAATTCAAGTCTTGCCTTGGTTCCTTTATATAGTAGCCTCTCCATCGCCAAGTCTCCCCTTTAACAGAATAAATTTTTCATAAGAAATTTATCCTATAAATTTTCTTATTAATTATTCCATTATGCCAAGTTTTATTATAACTAACTTTATAATAAAAATAAATACATCTCCCCTTTTATTATGGAATAAAATTTACAAGAAATTTATTATATAAATTTTTCTTATCATGGAAAAATCAATTCATAATTGATTTTATAAAATAAAATAAACCATTTAAAGTTTATTTTAATTTCCATCAGAATAAATTTATTTACATAATTTCTTTATATAAATTTCTTTATATTTATTTATCCATAATTTTATAAAACAAATCGCGCTTGATTTATTTTATAATTTAAACCAAATAAATTGGTTTCCCTCCATGTGGTGGCCGGCTAAACCAAAGAGGGTGGGCACCCTCTTTGGCCGACCACACCAAGCCAAACCCTTGCGAATTAAACTCATTTAATTCGTCCAATAAGCCTTCAAAAGACTTAGCCATTTTAAGCTTCTGATGCGCCTCTGATAAATTCAGATTCGACTTATTTCTCTTGATCGAAAAATCTAATTTTCAAATCGTTTTAAATCCCTCAGATTACTCGTAGTGCGTGTGACTAAATAGGCTTTCGATTTATGTTGGCCGTCTATAATTCATCAATTATAGAACGATCATGAGTGACACCTAGTAGTACATCATGATCCCCAATTAATCGAAAGATCAACGGTTGACCTCAGAAATTATTCTGAAACCCTTCAGCAGCTATAATGAATCGTGCCTCATTCCCTTCACCATCTTATACCCACTTGGTTCAGGACATGGTCTGTGTGTGTCATTCCCCACTAGGCTGACTACGTCACACCTAGCCCAAGTAAAGTTCTCTCGTCCTTTGGATTTTTAATTACTCTCATGTATTTAAGAGACTCATACTCTAAACATGTCATGCTCTGGCCAGAGGCTTTGAGTAACAGTCCGACGATAGGCCTTGGGTATACATCTCCTCGCAAGGAGTGGTGAATCCTTTGTAGGCTGTTCAAACATCTTCGGGCACTTCGGCTTATACCCAATCATCCTGGGTCCACACCTCCTTGGAGATGCTTGCTTAAGATGTTAAAGTATAAGTCACCATGACCAAGATGACTTGAACACCGCAAGTCAAAGGAACATCGCACTTAAGCTGCAGTAAGAACTTCACTGACATGTCTATATGTAGACTACCATGTGATGTTTTATAGCCAGTCACTCCAATGAACTAGTTCCCTTAACTAGCATTCATGTTTATCTCCGGACATCCCAATGTCACCAGCCAGTGAGAATCAGCTGATTAGAGAATAACCCATCCTAGTCTCATCAGAATTGATAGTGTCCGTATTTATCAATTCATCGACTAGGGATATTTTCAATACTTCACAATTGCACATGTAAAGATAATCACTAGTTGTGAATCCATCACTAATTCTCTCATGCTGTGAATTGTATCGCGGACATTCAGTAAATGAGTTTAAGATCTCAATCAAATACACAAACATGTATACTCAAATAGTGAATTTTTATTTATTAAAATAAATGTTTACAATCATAAGGCGATTGCCTTAGGACACTTCTCTCATATTACTAACAGTCCGGCTGAGAGCTGATCCGAGGGTAAGGCTCTCACGAAGCGAGAATGTGGCCTCCCAGTCGGCGACCTCTCAGGGAGCGTGGATCACCACGCATTCCGCTGAGAGCCGCGCCGAGGATTCCCAGTCAGGGACATCTCAGGGAGCGTGGATCGCCACACGTTTCGCTGAGAGCCGCGTCGAGGCTTCCCGGTCATCGACATCTCAGGGAGCGTGGATCGCCACGCGTTCCGCTAAGAGCCGTGTCGAGACTTCTCGGTTATGGACATCTCGGGGCGCGTGGATCGCCACGCGTTCCGCTGAGAGCCGCGCTGAGGCTTCCCGGTCAGGGACATCTCAGGGAGCGTGGATCGCCACGCGTTCCACTGAGAGCCACGCTGAGGCATCCCGGTCATGGACATCTCAGGGAGCGTGGATCGCCATGCGTTTCGCTGAGAGCCGCGCTGAGGCTTCCCGGTCAGGGACATCTCAGGGAGCGTGGATCGCCACACGTTCCGCTGAGAGTCGCACCGAGGCTTCTCGGTCATGGACATCTCGGGGAGTGTGGATCGCCACGCGTTCCGCTGAGAGCCGTGTCGATGCTTCCAGGTCAGGGACATCTCGGGGAGCGTGGATCGCCACGCGTTCCGTTGACAGCCGCGTCGAGGGTTCCTGGTCAGGGACATCTCAGGGAGCGTGGATCGCCACGCGTTGCGCTGAGAGCCGCGACGAGGCTTCCCGGTCAGGGACATCTCAGGGAGCGTGGATCGCTGATAAGTACCATTTTATTCATTATTTTAATGGCTAAAATCCATGTTTGACCCATGTTTTGCTTGCTTAATTGTGAATTTACCCTAGGTTTTAGGACTTCCTCTTATTTTGGACTTAATTGCAAATTTACACATATTCGGATTATTTGACCACTAAATTTTTTAACTATTTTTGTAGGCATGAAAGGATCATGGACCTAGGGCATACTGGGTCAAACTTGAGTCGGAAGTGGACCAGGATCGAGTTATCAAGCTTCGGATTAATCTGGGCCGTCCGATTCAATAGCGGCTAGATCTGAGCCATCCGGGAGCATCTGAAGCAATCCGAGCTAGGGTTAGGGTTGATCAAGCACTCTGATCAAGATCTGAAGCTTTCATCCCAATCGAAGCTCATTCAACCGTTGGATCAAGCTCGGAGGGCTCTAGATTGCCCATTCAAAGTTTAGGTTGATCTGGACCATCCGTTCCAAATCTGGTGGATCCGAGCTACCACGAGGTAGATCCTGACCCTTGATGAACATCTGGAAAGTTTGGGTCAGATCAGAGCAAGATCAGCCGTTGGATTCATCCAAATCAATCTGGACCGTCCATTCCTATGTATTTAATCAAAAACTCCACAATCTTCAGCTTCGTCGCGTCTTCGCCGCAACAGTCGGCTTCTTCGCAGTTCTTCGTGTTTTCAAGCTTTTTCTTCAATCCGAGGCGCGACCACCACAATTCTTTGTTTGGAACAAGATCTGGATCGTTGGAGGATAGTTTTGTTGGATGATTTCAGCTCAATTTGTGCCGGAAGAGGGCTGTTTGAGGGTTTTGGCATCTCTGCTACCCAATCACTTGTTTCTCGTCCACAAGCCATTTCCGATCATTTGAGCTGCTTGTAGGGGTTCTCAGGTGAGCTCAGATGTTCCTCAAATCATCATCGCAATCCATCCATTGAGATAGAAGAGATTGGACTGGAAAATTCCAGCTGCATGTAGTTTGAGCAGAATCGATCGACTGAGCTGTTTTCCAGTGAATTGCTGAGCTTAGGGGTTCGAGGCCAGCCCTTGCGTGACGAACAAGGAGATCTTGAGCTAATGAAGTGATTGGGGTTTAGATTTCTTATTGTAATTTCTGTTTTAGCTGTAATTTCAAATTCTGCCGCAAT
Organism: Boesenbergia rotunda; assembly: GCA_024364735.1. NCBI lineage: Eukaryota > Viridiplantae > Streptophyta > Magnoliopsida > Zingiberales > Zingiberaceae > Boesenbergia > Boesenbergia rotunda. The sequence goes on along the minus strand of JAGFNQ010001523.1, from coordinate 609,645 downwards.
TTCATTACTGAATTTTCTGTTTCAGCTGCTGTAGTTTACCTTCCGGGCTTGATTCTGCTTAATTAGTGGTTCAAAACTATTCTTCCATTAGTTAGCTAGCTCATTTAGTTAACACTTCGCTTAATTTCATTTGCTTTGCAGTTTATGCTTGCGTATCAGTTGTTCAGCACGCGTATCTGTCTTTTGTTGCAAATTTCAGCTTTAGTTTCTAATTTCTTCAGCTTGTTTCCAATTCGATTTGTGTCCAGCTTAATTCCTGCAATTAGAGATCACATTTAGTGTGTTAATGTATTAGATTCGAGTTTATTTCTCAGTCGGTTTTATTTCTACACTTTTCAGTTCAGCTTGTTTGCATAAATCTCCATTTCTGCAGCTTAAATCCCATTTCTGCTAGTTCGTCTCCTTATGTACATTGTCAGCTATCATTTCTGATTTGTGTCAGTGAAGCTTTGCATTGGAACTTTATGGCAATTGAATATGAGTGTTCTTGTATGATTTTCGTATCCAAATTCCTGCTGCACTGCAATTCTGCATATGGACTCTGATTTTCTGCATTTCATTCTGAATTAAGTTTGTTCTTGCTCTGATCAGTTTCGGATTTCAATTTCTTCATTCATACGTGTAGATAATTTCATTGACAGCCTAGCCTTCCAAGCGGAACTGATCAGCTACATATTCCCTGCATTTAGTGTCAATTTGGCACATAGTTCCTTCACTTGTGAATCAAGTTTCAATTGCTAGCACCTTGTACCAAGCAAGGTCTTGGCACTGATCTTGTATCAGTTCTATGTCAGCATGGCTTCAGCTTGTCATTTCTGAAATTTGTGCCAAGAAACCATTAGCTTCTCTTGAGCTGTCCTGAATTTCTGCATTTGTTTTAACTTATCTGCGCATCATTTCTGCATACAGCTTTTAGAATCCTGCATTTGCCTCTTTCATTCAATCATTTCTGAAAAACTTCATTCTATTACTGCAATCCTCAGCTTCCTATTCCTGAAATGGTGTCCAGTGAGCTTATTTCTGACTTCTGATACTCACGTGCAGTTTGTTGCATTCCAAGCAATAGATATCAATCTCTGAATTTGGGTTGAAATTGTGTATCAACCTTCCTTGCGTGCCATTCACAAGTTCTGCATTTGCATTTGCTCAAGAAGTCTTCATTCTATTCATTGTTCTCATTCAATTGCTTCTCATCAATCGTTTTACATCAATTTACATTCGGCACATAGTTTTCTACCATTTATTTTATTGTGTATCAATGTGTTTTAATTGCTTGAAGTGTATCAAGTCAAGTTTCGGCTTGAGTGGTGATGTTTTAAGTTTAAATCAGTTTGTAGTGTATTCTTGCAATCGAAATCAGATCCGTGTTTTTTCCAAAATTGTGTAAATGCTTTGATTGAGTTGTTCGTTGGTCAAGTTCATCAATTGCCCTACCTTGTTGAATTCGTCTAGCTAAGATCTTTCTTTTTCTTGTGTTTTCATTTCTGAATTGCAAACCAAACCCAGATTTTATTTGAAACCCAAAATTCACAAACGACACATAATCACAAGCTCGAATCAATCAAACTCTCAACCAGTCCCTAGGAAAAATACGACCTATGACCCCTTTACTACGTTTTCATACTTTGATTGTAAAAAGGGTTTCCAGCATTTTTATACATATTCTAAATTCTGATGAACCCACATTCGTAACAACTTAACCTAGTATTTCGGGTTCATCAAATTTTTGGCGCCGTTGCCGGGGAAACAACTAGTTGATTTGTTTAATTTTTGCTTGTGTACTTATGGGCATATCATTTGATTCTATTTTCTTGTGCTTTATCTTTTGTATACGGTTGCTGCCATTTTTCTTGTTTGTGTTGTGACAGGACTGCCAGTTCAAAATGTTCTCATCTAATTACCAGCAGTCGTGTCCACAGTTTTAGCAGAACCAACCATTCAATCAGCAACCAAATCAGTTTTTTCAGCCACAATGTCAATAATTTCGACAAGAATTTCAGCCAAGTCAACCAAATTTCCAACAAACTCAGATTGGGCAGCCACAATTCCAGAGTTTTCAGCCCCAATTCCAGCAATTTCAGCCCAACTTTCAGCAACCTTATCAACAAGATCAGTCACTTTTTCAAGGAATTCAACAAGGGAACCAAGATAATTTGAATCTCCAGCAACCATATCAATTTCCACAGCAATTTCAGCCATGCAACCAGAATTTTCATCCTCCATTTCAACAATTTCTGCAAGATTTTCAAGCAAGTCAAAATTTTCAGCAAGGGTTCCAACCAATTCATCCTTTCCAATATCAAAATCAGAGTGGATTTCAACCTTCACAGCAATATTTTCCACAAAACGATCAGAATTTTCAGCCTCCATTTCAGAGTTTTCAATTTCAGAACAATAATTTTCAGCAATCTCCACCAAATTGTGAACCAATTTTTCAGCATTTAAATCAGCCCATTCAACCATTTGATCAGCCCCCACAGTCTCCATTTCAGAATGCACAGTCTACTCTTGGTCTTCAGTAGCCTTATGTTATATTTCAAGACCAACAGGAGTTCCACACTAACCAAGGAGGCTTTGAGAATCCTGATGAGAGTGAGGCTCAACAAAGGATGATAGAGATGTTGCAACAAGTCCTACAACAACAGCAAAATTTTCAACAACAACAACAACAACAACAACAACAGCAAATTTTTCAACAACAACAACAACGCCTTGCAAAATTGGTTGATCAATTCAATCAGATAAAAACCCAAATATCAGAACAATTATCTTTTCAAGCTACTCTTAATTCTGAGGGGTATGATAGTGATCTAACTTTGGGAAATGAAGAGGTTGTGTCAAATTTAAATACTCCAGATGCCGGATTTCCTAAAAATTTTCCAGCATCCCATTTTCCCATTCAAAACAGCCCAGGAGTTGATTTTTTATCAGTTCAAGGTGACCCTAGTGCATGGCCAAGTCCTTCTTCAAGTGAGATTGCACATTTGGTGGAAGAAGAAGAAGAAAACATCAAAAATAGGGCACCTACAGCATGCATTCCTCCTGAAGTTCTTGATCAAAATTCATTTCCAATTTCTTCAGCTCAAGAAGAAGATTCTGAAGCACTACAGGACCCTTCTCAATTTTTATTTTGTGATGATAGTGTTATTGATGGTCCTAATTTTTTTGATATTGTTATTGCAGATATTACTAAGGAAACATGCATAGAAGATGATTCTACAGGTGTAGGGGATTACACTAAGCCCCAGGGACCACCACAATTGACTGGTACATTAGAAGATTTAGAAGATGAACCAGAAAGTGTAAGGACTTGTATGGTGGAAGCAAGAACCCAAGGATCACCTGCTTTAGTTGAGTGTCCACCAGAACTTAAGCCTGAAGTGGAGCATATACTTGACCAGGAGGAGGCCACAGTTACATCTACTCTTGTAGAACCTCCAGGTATTTTTCAGCATGATCAGGTAAATACTCCTCCTAATTTTTCTGAAAATTGCATAGAGGTACCTCAAACTGATTTTATTGTTTGTGATATACTTAGGGATGCATCTCTTGTAGAATTTGATTGTGAAAAATCCCTAGAGGTACCTAGTGTAGAATTTGCTGAAAACGAAGCATGTTGTGTTACATCAGATGCAAATGCTAAGTGTGAAAATTTTTTAGAAGTGCCTAGTGTTGTTGATTGTTGTGATGAGTCTTTTGATATATCTTATGCTGCAAATAATTGTGAAAAATTCATTAAGGCACCTACCATTGATTTCATTGGTTGTAATACATTGCTTGATACATCCTTGGTAGAAAATAATTGTGAAATTTCTATTGAAGTGCCAAAAATTGATTTCATTATCTGTGAAGAATTTCTGGATGCAAATTTTGTAGGAAATAATTGTGAAAAACTCATTGAGTTACAAAACATTAATGTAATTGAATATGATGCAGTTTTGGATACATTTCATGCAGAGACTGATATTATTTTATTCCTTTCTTACCCTGCACGCTTGAGAGAGGTATTACATTGTTTTGCAGGGTCTAGAAGACTTCCGGAGTGGGTGCACCATCTGAACAGACTCCAGCCACCTGGAAAATCTTTCAAAAGGCATCAAGAAGGAGGAGTTGATTTTACTCTAATTCGAAGCACTCCACCTCTTACATGGGTCTTGTACCTGAATCGTCTGCGACCACAGGAGCAAATTTTTGTAAAGTTCAAGTGTGGGGGAGTCCTAATTCTCTCAGCCACCCATGTTCCTCCACTACCACGATGGAGGCTACTGCTTGATAGACTCCGTCCACCATAAATAAAGGGGAGTTTGTTCTTTCTTGCATTTTCCTTCACTTTTATGACTTCTAGAATTTTCTTTTAAATTGAGTCCTTGCTAATAAATGCGTAAGTAGAGTAGAATGACTAGGAGTCATTGTAGATACCATGTTAGTTTTCTTGGACATTTGTTTCTTGCATGACTAAGAATAAATGTATCCATCTAAGTTATCTCCATAGAAATTTAGAGTCCTTTGAAAATAAATTAAATTTGGTTGTCAAAACTTAGGGTTTGAGCTAATGGATGAATTCTTGGATGCTTGAGTACTACTTGGTTTTAAATTCTTAATTGATGACTTGAGATGAATTATTTTTCCCTAGTGAGAATTAGCCTTATATTTTTGACACACATATGTTATTGTACTCTAGAACTTGCTTAGGTTCTTTCAAAACCATATTTCAATTATTAGATCACATCTATGGAGGCTAATCAATTTGTTTGCCTTTTCCATATTATTCTTAGCAATGATCATACTTGATACATACTCTTTTTAATTTTCCCTTCTATTTTCCTACTCTTAACCCCATTTTTCTATGGATTTATTTGTTTGGGATGTTTTCTTGATGCTACTTTGCCCGAGACGGTCAAAGATTTAAGTGTGGGGGAGTGATTAGTGTTTTGGAAAATTTTGTATCAAGAAGGCATTTCGATCCAAAAGAAAAAAAAATTTGGAATGGAAGGATGGGAACAATTACATTTTGAGTGAGTTGATGTCAAGAATGAGCAAGAGAGATGAAAGCAATTGGAGATCTAGATTCCCTATCATACTTTGAAGATTAAGTGGCAAGCAAGAAAAAGAAAAAAAGAAGAAAAATCTGCAATGAGGAGAAAAATGACACCAAATGAAGGAAACTTGTGCCAAAAAGAAAAAAAAAATTCTGTGAAGCTACTTTTGGGCAGAAATGTTGGGATTGAAGCTGTTCTTTGCGATAGGAATCAGCCACACATTGTTGGAGGCCTGAAATGCAGCTGTGCAATATCAGAATGTCAGAATTGAAGACGAACAAGCTGAGATCAATGAAGAAATCTGTGCAAAACTGATTTGATTTGAAAATTCTGTGTAGAGTAGTAAGTGAAGTGCAGCTGGGCTGATTTGAAGCCGAAAATGAATTAAGATGCAAGGGCTGCTTACAAGAATTGAGAACAAAATCAGAGTGGAAAATGCAGCTGAAAAAGAAAAAAATCAGTTCAAGCAGTTTTGTGCAGAGTTAGTATCAAGATGAAACTGAAATGATTTTCCTGGCTGTAATCAGGGAACAAGTTCGGAAATGCATCAAAGAGTATTGAGAACACCCAATGCTGACCAAATCTGGAAGAAATTTGGATGCTAGAAGCTGCTGATCAGAATAGGAAGGGAAGGCAGTTGGCTGAAATTCGACTTGTGAGCAGAATTTTCAAGTGGAACAATTCACACTCTCCACTACACTATGTGATGCTAACTGATGTTAATTATTTAAGAAATCAGAGACTTGAAATGGATTCAGTGGAGCTGAATTTGAAGCTAAAACAGAAGAAAAAAAGAAGGGGAATGAAAGAAGAAGAGTGCCAATTTGAAGGTGGAGTGTATCAAAAAGGAAATTGTAAGAGATGGTTAGTGAAGATTACATTTGGAGCATCTAACTTCCTAATTGTCATTTAATGTTTCAAGTTCCTAGGATGTGAATTCAAAACCGAAGAGCTCCAATTGTCCATTTGAAGACTTCAGAAAAATAAAAAGAGAAAATAGTTGAAAAAGAAAAGAAGAGAGAAACAAAAACAAGGGTGGCACGCAAATGGAATTTTGGCACCATGAAGCAAGTGAAGTTTCCCTCACCCAAATCCAATTCAAAGCCTTGTTACAATACATTCTGACCTTACTAGAGAGAAAGAAAGAAAAAAAAATATGAGAAAAGAGGGAAGGAAGCAAGGTTGGCACGCAAAAGAAAATTGACACAAAGGAACTAAAGAGGTCTTTTCATCCAAATCAAAGGCAATTACTCAAGTTTGACTCCACCACACTTTTGATCTCACTAGAGGGCTGACAAGAGGGGCAAAGCACATCGGAAACATTTTTGAGCAACCAAGTCTCCCACTTTATCAAATTTTTCATTTTCTTGGTTTTTACTCCATTTCTTACCATTTTCCATGTTTTCACTTATTTTTGTAGATATTGATCCTAATCATGAATAATGGTGGAAAGTAGACAATAAGCAAGCCTATGGTAGTGCAAGAAGTATGTGTGTTTGAGTGAGCTCCACTTTCATCATCTACTTAGAACTTAAGGAGAGAGCCATCAAAATTTTCCTTAAAAGGCTAGTGAGTTAAATTCATCTCAATGACTCATGAAGGATGAAAAGGCTAAGTTGTTGATTTAAGGACAAGATACTAATCCATAAAGCTTAGACTTTTGAGAATTGACGACCTTAGGTAATTTCTTTTCATTTGCTTCTAATTATGCTTAAGGAAATCTAAGGGATACATACTTAGTGGTTTCGCGAGACGCTCAAGCTTAAGTGTGGGGGAGTTGATAAGTACCATTTTATTGATTATTTTAGTTGCTAAAATCCATGTTTGACCCATGTTTTTCTTGCTTAATTGTGAATTTACCCTAGGTTTTAGAACTTACTTTTATTTTGGACTTAATTGTAAATTTGTACATATTTGGATTATTTAGCCACTAAATTTTTGATCTATTTTTGTAGGCATGAAAGGTTCATGGACCTAGGGCATACTGGGTCAAACTTGAGTCAGAAGTGGACCGGGATCGAGTTTTCAAGCTTTGGATTAATCTGGGTCGTCCGATTCAAAAGCGGCTAGATCTGAGCCATCTGGGACCATCTGAAGCAATCCGAGCTAGGGTTAGGGATAATCAAGCACTCTGATCAAGATATGAAGGTTTCATTCCAATCAGAGCTCATTCAACCATTGGATCAAGCTCGGAGGGCTCTAGATAGTCCATTCAAAGATTAGGTTGATCTGGACCATCCGTTGCAAATCTGGAGGATCCGAGCTACCACGAGGCAGATCCTGAACCTTGATCAACATCATCAAAGTTTGGTTCAGATCGGATGAAGATCAACCGTTGGATTTTCTCAAATCAATCTGGGTCGTCCATGTTTAAGTATTTAATCAGAATTTCCTCAGCCTTAAGCTTCGTCGCGTCTTCGCCGCAAGCTTTCGTTTCTTTGTTTTGTTCTTCAATTGTTCTTCAGTTTTTCTTCAATCCGTTGGCACGACCCATCAATTCCGATCTTAGAGCAAGTTCCAGATCTTTGGGAAGCTGATGCCGTGAAGTTTCCAGCCCTAAATTGCCCAAGAACAGAGCATGATTGAGGTCTCATCAACTCTGCCATCGATTGCCTTGAATCTGGTTTTGTTCCATCCTTAATCAATCTGAGCTATTTGGAGGGGTTCTTGGGTAAGCTCGGATCATTCCCAAGCCATCAGAACCATTGGACAAAGCTAGATTGAGGAGATCGAAGGGGTTTTCAGATTTGAGCAGAGCTGAGTTGGTTGACTCGCAGATTCAGTTTTCCCATTGGTTTGTTGAGCTTAGGGGTTCGAGGCTCTTCCTTGCGTGATGAACAAGGCGTTCTTGAGCGAAGAGAAGGGGTTGATGATAGTTTCTTTAGTTAATTTTCAGTTATTAGGCTGTAATTTCATTTCTGAAATCTGTCATTACTGCAATTTCGTATCAGCTGTTTGATTACTTCCTTAAGTTGTTTCTGCTCTAGTTATGTGTCCTTTCTGCCAGGTAATTAGTTAGGAAGTTTGTTTAGTGAACAATCAGAGTTAATTCAGTTAGTGTTACTCTTTAATAGTTGCGTATCAATTTCTTGTACTCTTCCCTGCGTATCAAGCCCTGTTCTTGCGTTTCCAACTTAGTTTCTGAATTTTGCAGTTTCTTTCGAATTCAGTTATGTTTAGTTTTGATGCCTGCAATTAAAGACAACATTTAGTTTACTAATGCAATTGATTTGAGTTTGTTTAGCAATTTGGTTTTATTTTTGCATTTTTCAGTTCAGCTTGTTTGCATCAATCTCCATTTTTGCAGCTTGAATCCCATTTCTGCTAGTTCGTCTCCTTATGTACATTGTCAGCTATCATTTCTGAGTTGTGTCAGTGAAGCTTTGCATTGGAACTTTATGGCAATTGAATATCAGTGTTCTTGTATGATTTTCTTATCCAAATTCCTGTTGCACTGCAATTCTGCATATGGACTCTGATTTTCTGCATTCCATTCTGAATTAAGTTTGTTCTTGCTCTGATCAGTTTCGGTTTTCAATTTCTTCATTCATACGTGCAGATAATTTCATTGACAGCCTAGCCTTCCAAGCGGAACTGATCAGCTACATATTCCTTGCATTTAGTGTCAATTTGGCACATAGTTCCTTCACTTGTGTATCAAGTTTCAATTGCTAGCACCTTGTACCAAGCAAGGTCTTGGCACTGATCTTGTATCAGTTCTATGTCAGCATGGCTTCAGCTTGTCATTTCTAAAATTTGTGCCAAGAAACCATTAGCTTCTCTTGAGCTATCCTGAATTTTTGCATTTGTTTTAACTTACCTGCGCATCATTTCTGCATACAGCTTTTAGAATCCTGCATTTGCCTCTTTCATTCAATCATTTCTGAAAAACTTCATTCTATTACTGCAATCCTCAACTTCCTATTCCTGAAATGGTGTCCAGTGAGCTTATTTCTGACTTCTGATACTCACGTGCAGTTTGTTGCATTCCAAGCAATAGATATCAATCTCTGAATTTGGGTTGAAATTGTGTATCAATCTTCCTTGCGTGCCATTCACAAGTTCTGCATTTGCATTTGCTCAAGAAGTCTTCATTCTATTCATTGTTCTCATTCAATTGCTTCTCATCAATCGTTTTACATCAATTTACATTTGGCACATAGTTCTCTACCATTTATCTTATTGTGTATCAAAGTGTTTTAATTGCTTGAAGTGTATCAAGTCAAGTTTTGGCTTGAGTGGTGATGTTTTAAGTTTAAATCAGTTTGTAGTGTATTCTTGCAATCGAAATCAGATCCGTGTTTTTTCCAAAATTGTGTAAATGCTTTGATTGAGTTGTTCGTTGGTCAAGTTCATCAATTGCCATACCCTGTTGAATTCGTCTAGCTAAGATCTTTCTTTTTCTTGTGTTTTCATTTCTGAATTGCAAACCAAACCCAGATTTTATTTGAAACCCAAAATTCACAAACGACACATAAACACGAGCTCGAATCAAACAAACTCTCAACTAGTCCCTAGGAAAAATACGACCTGTGACCCCTTTACTATGTTTTCATATTTTGATTGCAAAAAGGGTTTCCAGCTTTCACAAATATTCTAAATTTGAGACCCCCACATTCGTGACAGCCTCTTTTGGGTCCATCACTGACCAAGGAGTTTAATAATGCCAAGATGGAGACGACCCTCTACTCAGAGCAACTCTTAAGCTCTGAGTCGAGTTGGATGACTCAGAGGCCTGTCGCGGGGCTGAGAAGTCGGTGGCAGAGGAAAAAGAGAAGACTGCCACCTTGACGACCGAGCTGGAGTGTGTCAGGATAGAGGTGGTGAGCTACAAGGCTGGTGAGAAGAACCAGTAGGCTGGTGTCTGGATAGAGCTGGAGGGTTTTCCGATTTCGGGTTGCATGCCCCTTTTGTTGACGTGTCGGGCATCGATCATTAATTGGGAATCGCTGATTATGTAAATCAAACAAGATTTTCGTTGATAACATTGAATGGATAACCAAGGTTATCAAGGATAACCCCCAACCAAATGCACCCTAAAGGTTCGGACTTAGTTCTGCTAGGCTTCTAAGCCCTTTATTCCTTTTGCACTAGGTCAGGAGTGATGATCCAAGTCAAACCCCTTCCAGGTAGGGATGATTGATTTGAATCATATTGGATTCCATATTCTCCTTTCTCATATCTATCGGAGATTAGATATTCATTTTCATACTCATATCCATTAAATAATCATATATTTTTTATATAATTTTGTTTCTTCTTTCCATCCAACTATCATCATTCAATAAAAGTATATTAGAATTAACATCACATTTATATTTATATATATATATATATAAAATTAAAAATAGATTAAACATCTATATAATTTATATAGCCTACTCCTGCCCCCAAGGCGTAGTATAGTAGTTAGTGGATTTTAGAAAAAACAACTTATATATATATATATATATGGTATTCGGATTGAATATTGAATATCAATAGTTTCTCAATACTATATATATATATATTAGGGTTAGATATCAGATATCGATAGTTCGTTCATACTTCTTCCATTCGGGTTGGATATCGAATCCTCCATCAAGTTTGGAGGAAATTATCATCCCTACTTCTAAGAAGGGGAGAGATGCCCAATCCACAACTGACTCAAGTCGGAGGAGATAGATGAGTCGACCCTTTCCGGAGCAGGGAAATGCTCAATCCATAACTAACTCGAGTCGGGAAACATAACCAATTCAATCTGAATGGTGTGGATAGTGTAAGTACCCCATGTTGATTTTGATATGATCAGCCTAGTCAAGTTAGCTTATGTTTGTGTTTGATATCTTGTGTCTAAGTGTGCAAGAACTTAGGAGCACAAGAAGTCACGTGGAAGAAGCAACAAGCAAGGAGGATGACATGGGAAGCGAGTCAACGGGCTTGGTGCATCCAAGGGACGAGAAGCTGCGGAAGAGTACATCGATGGACGAGAAGGACGTACGCGATGTCCAAATGACGAGAAGCCGGGGAGGAAGACTACTCGAGAAGAATGTTGGAGTTGGGTTCGAGTAAACTCAACTCCAAATAACCGAAGCATCACCCAAGCGTCGATCGATTGAATGGTCAACAAAGAGTTGACCATTCTAGGCACTCGAATTCTAGGCATCTGGACCTGATCTAGACGCTCGGATTCCAGGTGCTTAGAACCCCTTCCAGGCATTTGGAATAGGCTGCCACATCATTAGGAGTCATTGTCAAAGAGATCAAATTCAGGTCCACATTAGCATAGTCTAGGCAGCTGGAATGGTTCAAACTCATCCAACGACCGTTGACAAGTGGATCAGACTCGACGAAGTCCAGGCGCCTGGATAGACTTCTAGGCACCCAAAATGTGTCATGTCAGCAACGGCTAACTCAACCAGAGGGTTATAAATAGGGTCCTTTGAGCTCGAATTATAACACAACTCTCATTCTTAACTTCCATACTTTGTAATTTTGTTTTGTACTTTCAACGGTTGTAAGAGACTACTCTACCTTCTTTAAAAGAGATCATAGTGAGCTTTCATTATCTTGGATTAGCAACATCCCCGATTGTAAACCAAGTAAATTCAGAGTCTCTTCTTACTTTACTTTTATATTGTTTATTGTATTTGATAATTAATTTTCTTTGCAAGGGTACTCACCCCCTCTAGTTGGCTAAATAATCCTACAATTGGTATCATAACCCAACCACTTCAAGACCAACTAACCGTCGCCTAAAGCAACAAGACAATGGTTGGACCAAGTATCCGTCCACCTAAATTCGAGGGGAGTTCGTGCTATAAAAACCCCCAATGGAGGTATTCTTTAAAATTGATTTCGATTTATTACTTACAATTAAATATGGTTTTGAAGTACCCAAAGATCATAATAGAGAAGTAAAGAAGAGCACCTCTAGACCAAAAAGGAGCAGGCTAACTTTGTGGTCAACGGCAAATTAGAGTTCCATCTATTGAGTGTTCTACCACCTCAAAAAGTCAGCCGAATCGCTACCTACGAATCAGCCAAAGGGATTTGAGAGAAGCTCCTGGAATTGCACAAAAAAACCTCGAAGACTAAGCTAGCAAGACGAGATCTACTCCGAAATTAGCTAACGAATCTCCGAATGAAAGGAGAAACGGTGGCCTAACTACACGCAAGGATCAAGGAACTGATCACTAAAATCATAAATCTCGGAGAAACAATAACAAATCGAGATTTGCTAAGGTATGCATTAAATGTGTTTCCGAGAACACCCAAATGGACATCTATACTAGACTCCTACTATATCTCCAAAAACCTCAAGGTAAGTAGTTTAGAAAATCTTTTCTCTACATTTGAACTACACGAATCAAAATGTCCAAGACAAAGAAAGGAATTGAATCCAGAAAGGAACTGCATCCAGAGTTAGCACTGCAAGGCAAGAAGATCGAATCTGATGCAGATTCTTTAGCTGATGAAGATGAAACAACATACATGGTAAGAAAATTAAATAAATTTTTTAAAACTAATAAATTTAATAAAATGCCAGCCAAGAAATTTTCTCAGGGAAAAGGAAAAATACGATGCTACAACTATGCTGAAGAGGGGCACATCAAGAATAACTGCCCAAAACTGAAAAGCAAAGAAAAGGACAAAGACAATGGGTCAAAAAAGCCCAAACATCAGATCTCAAAGTGATGTGGGATGAGTCATCATTAGAAAAGTCCGAGATTGAAGAGTATGCCAGATTAGCACTAATGACGAATCACAAAGAAGAGAACATCAATAAAGGGGGAGCTACTATAGAGGAAAACACGATGAAGGGGAGCATTAAGTTATGAGTCTGACATGATAAGTGGCATATGTCGAATACCTCTGAATATGTTTATAAGGTATCAAATTGTTATCATGATCTCTATGTAAGTGAAGGTTAAATTATGTAAAATCAAAAAAAGAAAAATATTAATTTTAAAGTTGAGTTAGTAAACAGTATGTCCATTAAAATATTATTTAATAAACTTAAGGATGAAAATGAGAAATTAAAAGATAAATAATAAAATATTGAAAAATTTTGTGTTCAACATCATATACTCCAAAAAAAATGTTAGATACATTAATGAAGGATTTAATTAGTATTCGAAAAATCATAAAGTCAAATTATAAAAATTCTCAAAAATTATATTTCACCAATATTTTTGGTAAATCGAATAGGTATAAATTTATTTTGAGATCCTAAATCTATTTGAATTATTAGATTTTTTTACACTAAAAATTTGCATGCTAGAATTTAATTGTTTAATTTTGAGAAAATAAATTGCATACTTTAGGTCTTTTGGGTAAAATTATTTTTGCAAGTATCCTACCTAATATTTGTTTGTTTTAAATTTTATATAGTAGACACAAATGTTATCTATTTTCAGAAAATCTTTTGGAATATTTCGTCTATTAAACGAATTTATATGAATTTTCTCAAAAAATAAAATTTAAATTTAAAAAATATTTCAGAGATAAATTTTGGTAAACTGGATTTTTCATAAATTAATTGTTATATTTTGACTACTTAAAACAATTATCAAGTTTTTTAGTCAAAATTTATTTTTAAATTTAATTTTTAAAAATTTAGACTTAAGAAATTGTTTTCTGTCTTGAAAATTTATTATCATGTGAAATATTTTATATAGTTAGAATAATTATTTTTAAACCTTGACAAAAATTTAAAAAAAATCGATAATAATTTTTATTTGAATTTTTATCTAGAAACAAATATTTAAAATTAAAATATTTCAAAAATAGATTTTTGATCAAACTAATTTTTTGGTGAATAAATGTTATATCTTACATCTTCAAAAAAAAAAAATTAGCTAACTATTTTTTTCCCAGAATTTTATTATTAAGCTTTATCTTCAAAAATAATGATTTTTATGAAAATAATTATTTTGAGAAAAAAAATTATATTTTTTGTGAAAATTTTTCTTATGATCGAAAAAATCATTCTTACTAATGAAAAAAAATTCTGTATTTTTTTAACTAGTATAAATAATTTTATATTATTTTTTAATGTTGGATTTAAATTTTAAAAATTATTTTAGCTGGAATTTTTTTTTCAAAAATTTCCACACTCTTAGATCAATATTGAACTACCCCTTACACATTGCTTTAGGTTGTTTTTTTTCTAACTTTTGCTAATATTAACCCCTTTTTTATATGATCAAAAGGAGAGATTTATGAGGGTTAAATTAAAGGGAGGTTTGGTTTTTAATTTGTATAATTATTTAATAGTTAAATGCAAAAATTATGTTTTACCTGTAATAAGGTTTTTCCTTATTTGTTATCCTAACTTAACTCAGGTTTATGGTCATCAAAAATGTGGAGATTGTAAGGTTTTGATGTGATCAACCGAGTCAAGTTAGATCATGTTTATGTTTGATGTCTTGTGTCTAAGTGTGCAGAAAACTTAGGAGCACGAGAAGTTGAGTGGAAGATATAGCAAGTGAGAAGGATGACATGGAAAGTAAGTCAACGGACTTGGTGCATCCGAAGGACGAGAAATTGTGGAAGAGTACATCGATGGACGAGAATGACGTACGTGACATCTGAGGGACGAGAAGTCAGATAGGAAGGCTGCTCGAGGAGAATGTCAGAATTGAGTTCAGGTGAGCTCAACTCCGGGCAATCAAAGTATCACCCAAGCGCCAACAAACTGAATGATCATCTCGTAGTAGAGCATTTCAGGCGCCTAGACCTAGTCCAGGAGCCATAATTCTAGGCGCCTGGACCAGGTCCAAGAGCCCGGAATTCAGGTGCCTGGAATGCATATCATCAAGAGTTGTTGTTAAAGAGCTCAAATTCGGGGCCATATCAGCACAGTTTAGATGCCCAGACCGCCTTCTAGGCTCCCAGAATTGTCCGAACTCATCCAATACCGTTGACAAGTGGATCAAACTTGACGAAGTTCAGGGGCTCGGATAGGCTTCCTAGCGCCCAAAATGTGTCATGTTAGTAATGGCTAGTTCAATCAGAGGGCTATAAATAGGGTCCTTTGAGCTCAAATTATAACACAACTCTCGTTCTTAATTTCCATACTTTGTAATTTTATTCTGTGCATTCAATGGTTGTAAGAGGCTACTCCACCTTCTTCATAAGAGATCTTAGTAACCTTTTATTATCTTGAATTAGCAACCTCCTCAGTTGAAACTGATAAGCGTAAAGAGTATAGAGTTTTCATCCTGATTTCACGCTATATTTGCCCCACTTTTGCATGCATATATTCATGATATTTCATCTTTTGCTTCATTTCTTTAATTTATTACTCTTAAATACTGCTCTCGTGCATTTATTTTAACAGGGTAGTGAGTTGGAGCAGATGGAGCGAAATCGGAGTTGAAGGTCAAAAAGCAGGAAGTTCCTTGATCAGACACAGGCGCCTTGCCAAGCGGCACAAGCCGTGTTCAGTTCGGCCAACTCCACACGACTGCCCGTACCCACCAGCATGGGATGTACCCCTCTCGCCATAGCAAACACAGTGGCCCGTGCCTAGCGGAAAGGGTCATATATACTCACCTCAACGCAGAAGGTTTGAAGCCCGACATGGGCGCCTGTGCCCAACGACACGGGCTGTGTTGAGCATCCATTTTCCAACCCTATAAATAAGGATTCATCCCATAGGGTTGGAGAGGGGGATTTGGAGCCACCCAAGGGCCCCAAGAGTGCTCTAGGACACGATCCAAAGGCGTTCTAGGGTGATCCACGTGAGAAGGGAAGTTGGGGAGCGACTAGGAGGAAGATTCGATGAGCGATCATAAGTTTTTCTCCCTTTTTCTTTTTTTTTTTCTAGATTTGTACTGGATTTCTGATTCTTCAATGATGTTTATGGATTGTAATCCTGAGTTTATAGGGTAGTTGCTAGATTTTAGGATTAGGGAGTAACTTTTATGCTATGTAAACTCTTTTTTGTCGATCGATTACATATTTAGTGTTTTTTTGTTTCTATGATATATTGAATTGTGTTACAGATCTAATGCGTTAACCCGATCTCGATGTCAAAATCATGAGAGGATTTGTGGATGAACCGAAAAAAGAGCACAATCCTCTGACCCGTAGATAACTGAGACACGGCATTGGACACGAAAGTATAACCTAACAAACCACGAGGAGCTCCATATCATCATAGAGTTTAATGGATCAACCTTAATTCATCGTCACAGAGTAAGAAGAGAGATAATTAGGGGTCGTGGGGTCTCGTGATAGGATCCTCACTAGGTCGCGATCCCTAGTTGCAATGCTTCTAAAATAGGCAACTATTAGGGTTGTTATGCCAGTGTCGTATCAAAAGTTCACATCGGATATCATAGGATGACCTACCTATACACGACAATATTGAGAACAAGAATTCAAACATAAATCAAGAGTTTGCTAGTATAAAGGTAAAATCGAAGTCCTATGATTATTTTTCTCTGGCTGAATTCTCTGATTCTGCCTTCCCACTGATTCCTCTGCTTCTCTAATTGCCTTATCTACCGTTTTCCCCATCCGGAGCTTTGCTACCTTTCCCAGATTGGATCTCTATTGTTCTCTCTGAGTTCTCTCTTTGATCACATACTGTCTTTCGATTGTGATCTCTCTGATTTCTAACTGTGATCACTTTATGCCTTTCTCTTGTGATCTCTGCCTCTCTTCTCTGATTTCTTCCTTATTTCGCTAGGACTCCTAGCACTCAAAACCCTAATCGCTGATTTGGTCTGGACATTCGAGTCTAATGTGTAGGCTAGTACTTAGTCATTAATCCTTGTGGATTCGATATCTTTATTACTTTACGACACTAGTGTGCATTTACGGTATACGAGCATCATAAACCAAGTAAATTCAGAGTCTCTTCTTACTTTATTTTTATATTATTTATTTTATTTGATAATTAATCTATTTTGTCCTTACTAAGTTAGAAGTAAGAGATTGAGTTTGTCTTTCAGGACTACCCTCTAGCCGGCTACACGATCCTATAAATAGCTCATACAAAAATTGAAAAAAAATAATTAATAATAGTATGATAATAATTTGATATTTAAAAAGACTAGCATCCTATTTTACATTTGTATGAATAAAAAATTTCTAATTCATGTTCTTATCGATGGAAAAGAAAAGAGCGAATAAAAAAATTTTACTGGCGAAGAAGAAGAGCGTCCTATCTTCTTTTGAGAGTATCACCAAAAGGTCCGAGAGAGGAGATCAGGAAGAACATGGAGTACTGATGAGAGAATGAGATCATCGATCATGACAGTTAGGGTTGTATAATTGCAAAAATATGGTGAAAAGAATAAAATAAAATTTAGTCTTATAAAATGATATATAATATTTCATCTAAATTTGGAGAAGGGAATGCCATTAATAAGGAAGCAAAATTGAAACATCACAACATTTATTAATATGAGCCACAAGCGTGGTGGCAATTGGTGGCTCACCAATTAAAGATTTTGTAAAATAACGATGGCTAACTAATTATAAAAATTTTGTAAAAATAATAGGCTCAATTTTATAAAGCCTAGGCATAGGCCTTAATAGCAAATGCCTTGAATCAGATATGTGCCAAAATAAACTCGAAAAAATTATAATAGAATTCTGTTATGAAAAATCATTACAGATTTGTTTTCCCTTCATATGATATCTCTCGTATTGATTTTTACTCAAATATTAATCACTTGGAAGACTCTTCAAGCACAAGTTCGAGAGGACTGTCGTATAGTTCAAGGAGGCATACTACCCTCTTGCGGGGGTGCTCTATAACTTCCTGGATCCTTTCAAAGTCCTACGAAGTCTTCCTCAGAAAATCTTCGTCTTCAATCCTCAGTCTCCGCCAGCTCCCCAACTAGTGTCCAGGATGTCTTTTTCTTTTATCTTTTTGTCAAAGGGTCATTGTAACATTTCCTTTTGGCATGGAATGTATTAATAGTCTTCTAACCACTTTATTCCTTTTGCAGTTGGTCAGGAGTGATGATCCAAGTCAACCCCTTCTGAGCATTGGGAGATGCTCAATCCATGGTTAACTCGAATTGGAGGAGATAGCTAAGTCAACTCATTCCCAAGAGGGGAGATACACAATCCATAAGGAACTCGAGTCAGGAGAGAAAATCAAATCAAATCGACCCCTTCCGAAAAGAAGAGGAAGAAGTTTGACCTAGTATTTTTTATCAGTTTTATTTTTTTTAAAAAAAAGTAAAACTAGTGAAAAATGATTACAAAATCTAAAATTAATAAAAAAAATAATTATGCTATTACAAAATAATTATTATTAGTAATAACAATTGTATTGTGTATAATAAAAGTAAAATTTTAATTAAATCTAAGCTCTTAGCCAAACTAACCTATAAAGATTAGTTGTGTCCTACCTTCTACCAATTAGATTAGTTGTGTGTGGATCTAATTAAACCTCTTTTAAGCAAATTAAGATTAAAAATCTAAAAAGGGAACAACTAAAATAAAAATTAACTCTCTCTTTTTCCTTCCTTTTCTTCTTCCTCTTCCTTTTCCCCTTCTTCCATGTTTTCCTTTCATTGTCCTCCACCATGAAGCCTCATGCCATGGCGAGGCTTCTCGCGGCGAGAATCTACCTCAAGCCTTTCCACAACCTCCTCTCCGTCTTCGCCCTCTTCCTCTCCCTCCTCGCCATCGTCCACCTCTCTTACCGCCATTTTCTCTTCGAATTCACCTTCTATTCCTCCTCCTCCTCCATCACCATTCCTCCCTCCTCCCCCTCCCCCTCCCCCTCCCCCTCTCATTCTCTCCTTGTTTCCCAATCTCCGTTGGCTTCTTTCTCTCCCTCTCCATCCTCTCCTTCGCCTCCGTCAAACTCTGCTCCTCCCTCCTCCGCCATTAACCCTGCCGACGCCGGTGCAACTTACACGGCGGAGAAGGATTGCGACATATTCAGAGGCGAATGGGTACGCGACGAGGCGGCCGGAGACTACTACTACACCAACGCGAGCTGCGGCATGATCCAGGAGCACCAGAACTGCGCCAAGTACGGCCGGCCGGACGCGGAGTTCCTCCGGTGGCGGTGGCGGCCGGACGGCTGCGAGTTGCCGCGGTTCGACCCGCGGTGGTTCCTAGAGCTCGTGAGGAACACGGCGGTGGCGTTCGTTGGGGACTCCCTGGCCAGGAACCAGATGCAGTCGCTGCTCTGCCTCCTGTCGACGGTGAGCATTCCGTCGAACACCTCTCCTGCTCTTCTTTTTTTTAATTGTTATTATTCTTAAAAATTAATTAAAAATCAACTTATTCACGAAAATACAAATTTTCTTTCTAAAAATAATTACTTAAATGGCATGAATTTCACGTCTAATTTTAACATTTTAAAATTATTTCATTTTCCAATTACATCTTACTAAGTTGTTTAATAGATTAAAATTTTCTCAATCATTTAAGAGTTTACTATTTAAAAACCCCCTCGAGTTTCGGAATTTACATTGTAGCCTCTGTAGTTTTAAAGCTTAGTTTTGTAAAATTTGTTATTTAATGGTAGAACAATGCCAAATCTCAATAACAATTTTATTTTTAGAAATATTTTTAGTATAAAAAGTATTCGTAAGAAAGCGAGTTAAAGCTAGAAAATCCCCGAGGCTTAGTTTCGTAAAATTTATTATTAGTCGTAAAATAGTGTTAAAACTCGTTAGAACGCTAGGAGCCTAAAACAATTCGCTATCTCTAATTTAGTAAAATGAATGAAAACGTGAATTTAAGGCTCACAAGTAGCTTGTGCCTTCAAACTTGACGTGATCATAAAATATAAATTTATGAGTTCATGAGTATATATCTCGATAAGTTTTTTTTATTCGTCCGAGGTTCGATAAATTTTCTTTATTGGTTTTTAACTTTAACTAAATAAAAAAAATATATTTTAAAAAAATCTTTAATTTATGGGATGCCAACTAAATCATGGAGTTAGTGAATATTAACAATTTATGGTTATTTCAATACTAAATTGAAACTATGAGGTATAAAATAATCATTTTTAAACCCTGAGGGGGCATTTTGAGAATAAATTGAAACTATGGGAGGAAGGGGTAAAAAGTAATAAATTAAAATTATAGGATCAAAATACGAATGTCAAATTCAATTCGCATTCGATATCATATATTCGCTATAATTAGAATGCCACGTCATTCATGTTAAATTTCATGCTACAAATTCTTACTACATATCATTTTTCATTCCTACGTTCATCGAATATTCATTCATATATTTACTCATATTCATTCATGCTTTTAAAAAAATTAAATATCTTCAATATTAATATTTTTTTATTTTTTATCTAATTATCATCATTCAGCGAAAATATATTAAAATCTAAATTTCAAATACTGCAATAATATCGAATACTGATTCTTCATTCGAATCCAATATGAAATTCTTTATCAGGATCTGTCAAAGGTATTTCAAGAAAAAAAATTACGGAGTAATGTAAATTTAATTTAACTTAAATATTTAATTATGAGGTAATTTACTGACAGGTGGCTTATCCAGAGGACATATCAGGCACGGGCGACCGGGAGAACCGGCAGCTCCTCTACGGCGACTACAACTTCACCGTCGCCATCTTCTGGACGCCGTTCCTGGTCAAAGGGCACGCCGCCGGCGGCGGCGGCGGCGGCGGCGGTTACACCGACATCTTCCTGGACGAGGTGGACGAGTGGTCCGGCCCCCACCTCGCGACCTTCGACTACCTCATCCTCTCCTCCGGCACCTGGTGGACCCGCCCCTCCGTCTACTTCAAGAACAGCAAGCCCTTCGCCCGCTGCAACTACTGCTGGAGTCCGGCGACCGCCAGCCTCCCCCGCCTCAGCCTCTACGAGGCCAACCGGGCGGCGTTCCGGTCGGCGCTGGACTCCCTGCGGTGGTACCAGGGGGCCGTGTTCCTGCGGACGTTCTCGCCGTCGCACTTCGAGGGCGGGCAGTGGAACGCCGGCGGGCACTGCGTGCGGAGCCAGCCGAATGCGCGGTGGCGGCTGGAGAGGATGGAGCTGGAGATGTACCGGGCGCAGGTGGAGGAGCTCTGGAAGGCGAAGAGGGAGAAGCGGAAGGGGAGGCGGGAGATGTGGGTGCTGGACGCGACGAGGGCGATGGCGATGCGGCCGGACGGGCACCCGGACGTGTACGGTCACCGGCCGGAGGAGAGGGTGGAGATGAGGCATGACTGCGTACACTGGTGCTTGCCGGGGCCGGTGGACGTCTGGAACGAGCTCTGGCTTTATATGCTGACGCAGAGGCGGCTGGGGAAGACAGGCTAGAAGAGGTGGGGGAGATTATGCATTCAGGCCCATTGGTTTGCATTATATATATATATATATATATATATATATATATATATATATATATATATATATATATAAAGGAAGATATGATTAATTGTTAGAGTAAAAAAAATAGAAAAAGAAAATAGAAAAGAAAACGATAAAATCATACCATTTATATCAAATCCTAATAGCATTTGATTATGTGGAGCGTCCATAAATCAACTCCTAACTATTACATTATTAAAATTGATTTACATTCACTGTACGTATGCGTTAGCATCATACCAAACCTTAAGATAATTGAGTGATAAATATAGGGTAGTCATCGTTTCTTCATCAGTAATTATTATTCGACGAAATGTGTACTTACAAAGATTATTTATTTTAGTT
The DNA here is from genome assembly GCA_024364735.1 of Boesenbergia rotunda. Taxonomy (NCBI): domain Eukaryota; kingdom Viridiplantae; phylum Streptophyta; class Magnoliopsida; order Zingiberales; family Zingiberaceae; genus Boesenbergia; species Boesenbergia rotunda. The sequence goes on along the minus strand of JAGFNQ010001523.1, from coordinate 587,954 downwards.
GGCACATTTTACAGCTATTATTTATTTTAGTTGGCACATTTTACAGCTACGTGTAAACTTTTTGCAAGTAATTATGGAGTAAAGCATTGGATTTGTTAAGTTTCTAATTGAATCGAAATCGTTAGAATGAACAAATCGATTAATCTTTTTTATATATATACATAAACTAAACCATTCAAGCTTGGCCGTTAAAGTATACTATTTAGAATAATGATTCAAGCTTGGCCGTTAAAGTATACTATTTAGAATAATGATAAGGAGAGTGAATTTAGGAGAGTGAATGACGTGACAGTTATTGTATACACGTCTGATCGTCGATCGGACACCACTGGCGACCTCTGATCACCGTCCCGAATTAAACTATATCCTAAGAAAATCGGTGAACTCATCGGGAATCGTCGCAATTATAATCTCGTCGCATTCACCGTCAATCCGGCGAGATCTCAATTACCGGCGACCCTGCCGGGTTCACCATCCCCCAAGACATAGTTTGATTCGGGACGGCAATCAGAGGTCATCGGTGATGTCCGATCGACGATCGAACATGTACACATTAGCTACACGTCATTCACTCTCCCATTCGCTCTCCCAATCATTACTCTACTATTTAATATCAGGAGCAATATTACCCCTACATAATTTACACCGTATATTTCGTACCCATTAAAAAAATTCGATTTAAAATATTTTATATTTAATATTATAATTCAGCCCGACATAACTAAATTTTTTAAAAAAAAACTAATAAAAAAATTATGAATGTTATGACAGAAGAAGTCGAAACATAAAATCTACGGCATATAAAAAATATTAATATCACAATCAATTAATTAAAGTATGCTACTTAATATAACAATAGATTGATCATGTTTTAATTTAATTAATGTATGAAATTTAAAATCAAAATCAAACAAATAAATAAAAAAATAAAATATTAAATAAATCAAACTTTCGAATGCAATCAATTGAGTGGGTTAGTTAATTTTACTGATATGATCTCTTACTCACACCTAGAGAGAGGCATAACTTGGTTCGATCCCCAGCTACGGCGCATTTTGCAGGAATTTTTCCTTCAAATGGGGCGCGAATCCTGGGCCGCTGGGCTTCTAGACTGGCCACCGCGAGCGCTTCCCGATTTACCCTGGTGACCGGTGGGAAACTTCCGTGGGGCCGGGCCGGTCACCCCAGGTTCAATTTGTCTGCTGCCTGGTTCATCATTTTTTTTTTTAGAGAGAGGCATAACTTCTTGAGTATTTTTTTTTTTGGTCTCTTCTAACATAGTTAGTGTTTCGGAAGTGAACGACGGAGATGACGAGTTATCACAACACAACCGAGAGTGAGAGGAGCATGTTTATGGCTGCGAAATTAACACGAACGTAAAGGGGATACATCGACAAAAATTCCGGTGGAGCCCTCTACAACGCTCAAGTCAGAAATCTCACTTGTAAGAAAAACAAATGAGGAATAAAAGTATTAGAGTTTCCGTCCCCCCTTTTACCTAGGTGCTGAAACACCTTATATACTTGATGTCCTTTCCTCGCACGTCTCTACCTCCCCCCACATTTAATGGTCATTGGTCATCTGACAGCTGTTCTTGTCTCTGGAAGACTGGTAACGACCACCATGACCATTACGTCAATTATTACCATACGTTACAAGCAATAACATGTTGCATGTATTTCTCTATTCTGAAGGGGAGGTGCCTGAAGCTCTTTCTAACATGCTTCCTACTTCCTGAGCTGCTCTTTGAGCTTTACTCTTCCGAGTTAGACTCGGGATTTTACTTCCCGATCTGGTCTCGGGACCTTCTTCCATTCTACTGAGTTAGTCTTAGAGTTCTACTTCCCGGTCTAGTCTCGGGAACCTTCCTCCATTCTCCCGAGTTAGCCTTGGGGTTCTACTTCCCGATCTGAACTCGAGTCTTCCAGCTTGGTCAGCACTACCACACAACTTTTCCGTGTCATGTGTCCTCCCTAAATTACTTATCCCTATCAGTTAGGGTTAGCCATTGCTACTTTCTAGTTCTTTCTTAGGAAGGGTGGACTTCAAGTTTGATTTTGTATTAAAAAAAAACCCCTAAGTTTCATTCTTTCCAAAAACAAATACTTGATTTCAATTTATCCCTATGACAAACATCAACAATATTTAGTCTTTTTTTTTATTTTTTCTTAAATTTTTTCTTTTTTTTTCTCTAAAATTAATTTAAATTTTAGTCGACGCTCTAAATTTGGTTTTTTTATTTTTAATTTTAAAACTTTAATAAAATATAAAAAACTAATAAAACATCACAAAAAATTTCTATTTTAATATCTAATTATAAAGAATAATAAAATAAAATTAATAAAGCTGATTTTATTAATAAAAATAACAAAAATAAAATAAAATTTACTTTTGTGTTAGTTTGTAGAAACCATCACCATGGCTTAAATACCAAAATCTTTGTGGTGCTAATTTCTGAATACCAGCACCTCAATGTCATGAAAGTGATAAATCATTATGAACATTATTGGAAGAGCCTTAAAATATTAATGAGAACTTATTGGGTCTCAGAATCACCTAATAAGCACATAGGAGTTAGAATGAATCCGATCATAGCTCTCTATATTCATTATGGGTTTTGATCAAAACTCATTAATGAACTTAGAGGACTTAAATTTCTAAAATTTGAAAAGAGATAGAAGAGGTGAGTGTATAGAAAGGAGATATGATGAGAAATCTTGGTTCTGAGTTTCCTGCACGAAGTTATAGACCTATGTCAATTGGCACGAAGTCTGAAACTTTCTAAACCTTCTAAATAATGTTGGGAATCTTTTACAATGATAACAGAGGGCATCCTTGGACTCAAAGGCATTGCAAAAACCTATAGGAGTTGGAGTAACTTTGATTAGAATTCTCTAAGTCTGTCAATGAGTTTGATCGAAACTCATTGACAGGCCTAGATAACTTAGATTTCTGAAATTTCACTATCAGGCCCCAAGTGTAAGATGTGTATATTGAAAGACATGAGTTTCTTTATATGAACATCTTTATTATGAAAAGAGAATCGCAACTACACTAGGTGTTTGTTTATAATAGTACATATACGAAGTGCAATTACTTTGCATTGTAGATAATATGGTGTGTGGTGTCACATGGAAGATCATGTTATTAGTTCCTTGTTTAGCATAAATAGAAGCTCACAACCGAGATGACATTGGACAACCCATCGGGATGGTTGTAGTGTAGTTAGGTGTGGTTGGTCTTGACCATAGAACTACACTAGTGTGCTATGAGTACATTGAGTAGGACCAAAACCTGAGGTTATCCGATTTGTACTGACTAGATAATTGGATAGGACCTCGGTTTATATTATGGAGTATCATCCCGAAATAATAACGGGCATATATTATTAATTATTATTTCTTTGATTTACCAATGGGCGAGATCTATTCTGTTAGATCGATAGGCCCGGTGAGTTGGGAGATAATATTAATAATATGATGTGCCATTGATTATTGACGGAATCTGTGTCCTAGTTAGTCGGGATGATGATGCCCCCTTGATGAGCTCAAAAGGTTCATCGTGCTAAACCCTGCAGGTGGATTTGATCCGGCGCGATAATAAGGTTGAGTGGTACTAATCAAGGATCTAGAAGTTAATTAATTTAAATTATCAGTAATTTAATTAATTAACGGGCATTCGAGATCTTAAACACGGGGGGATAAACGACTCGTAATATGTGGAGCCCATATGAAAATATGGGGGTTGGTGAGGAAGTTTAATTAAGATCCTTTAGTGGAATGAATCTTAATTAATGGATTGGGATTAGATCCATTAGTGGGCCAAGATCCAACTCCTCCTCTTGGTCCCTGACTTAGCCCTATAAATACCCATAGAGATCATGAAACCAAGGAGATTAATCCAAGAGTTGATACCCAAGCCCCTCTCCTCTCTCTCTCTCTCTCCTACCCTCTTAGGGTTTCGGCGACGACAAGGAGAAGAAGGGGTTCTCCCCTTCGGTTCTCCATCCCTCCTCCACTAAGCTCCGGCTGAGGCTCAAGGAAGCAAGGCAGAGGAGTCCTCTACCTTGCGTGGTGCTCAGGGAGGGTGAAGGAGGCGTCGGCGGCCGGTGGGAGGCGGCGCAACCAAGCTTGCGGCGGCGCTGCAAGGCTGAGGGAGAAAGGGTTGAGCGGCCTGGTTGGGTGAGGTTCTCTCCTTATTCATCTCCTTCTCCTTCCTCTCTAGGTCTGCTGTTGGTCCGGAGGCCTTGGAGCAGCTCCGGTGGTCGGCGGCGCAAGGGAAGAGGAAGAAGTGGCCGGCGGCTTTGAAAACCCTAGGCTAGGGTTTTCTTGTTTCGGCTAAGGTGAGAGGGAAAACTCTTTTGGAGGCTTTGGTGATCTCAATTCGAGGTAGATCGTCGCCCACACGACGTCCGCGAAGGGAGGGACATAAGGTAGAAGACCGCGAGGTGATCGGGAAGGTATATCTCTTCCCAAGCTCCATTGTCTTTCATTATGTCTTTTATGTACCATGATCGTATGTCTCGTTATTTTATGTTTGATAATTTATTATTTTGATTTTATATCATAATGAATAAATTGTTAACTGGACCCCGACCATAAACACAAAAGTCGGCGATCAACTCGTCACCTTTTCCGCGGTCGAACGGTCGAGCAAATTACAAGGCCGATTTTGGTAATTGGCTAAGTTGTAATTTGGATCGTTCGATACGGCACGAGATGGTCGTTGGGAGATGGGTCTCCATTCGGATTAATTTTTAATCCGTAGACATGGAGAGGTCTCTCGGAATAACCAAGTATTCGCTTAAGAAACCTGCCAAGCCATACCCAACAATTGGTATTAGAGTTGAGGTTTCCGGCTTTGTGTGTTTAGGATTGGTTAATTTTTGCATTGTCATACATTTTATTTTGCTAGATGATGCGTGGATGTGCGTAGGCTAACTTTGTGTTGCAGACACGAGATTCCAACTTCATGGCCAAATATGTGTTGTGTGATTGATTTGCAAATTTTTGTAATTAATTAATCCTCGGGGTTGACGAGGCTAGGTATTTAATTTTTGTAATTAAATACGACACATGTTTAGCCGAGTTTTTTATTTACAGTTGATCTAGATATCATGTACACTCCTTCATGGAGTATAGGATCAATGATGTAAATAATTAGCTATTCATTTCGGCTCGTAGATCCCTCAAGGTAACTTGTGCAGAAGGAAGGGAGGAGTGGACGAAGTGACGACACGACTGGAGGCACATTAGAGACCAAGGGGCCATGAAAGTTGGAAAATCTAAGATTTTCTTTATTTTATTTCATGTTATTGGTTATGTGCTTGGTTGTGTGGTTGTGCTAGAAAATTCCTCGAGATAAATTACTAAGTGGGAGAGGGACCCTAAGGGTCCCACGGCTTCCATTACAATTCGATAAGTGATGCGAATAAGTTTGCGCGTCGGCTCTGAGTGCCTTCCTCCCCATCGGATGGACTTGTTCTATAGATCACTGGGTCGAAAAAGACTATAGAAAATTATTGAAGAGCGTGTGTACTTCCCCATCGGAAGACACATAATCAGAAATAATTTTCTTTGTGTCATGTTATGGTGCACACTTAGATGCGAATAATGGTATCCTCCCCATCGGAGTCACTGCTATTATTTTGTAGAGCCGAAGGAGATCAACTATTGATCTTACTTGTCAAAAAGTGTAGGGTTTTTCGGGCCGCGAAAACCGCTTTTTCGCGTCGCGGAAACCCCGAAAGCCCCAATAGAAAGGATCCGAGCGAAGAAAACCATTTCAAAAATTTACGAGTGCTCGTTTACATGCTTCAAAACCGATCTACAACCTAGATCTATTAGAGAAGAGAAAAACTACCTTCGATGCGTGCCCCGCAATTCCCGCTCGCTCCTCGGTTGGTGTCGGATCTCAAGGATGCAAAGTAGCAACCCTCTAGAAGTATCCACACAAGCAAGAGAGTGGAGAGGAGAGCCCAAAAGTGTGCTAGCGCTACTTGGGGTCTCGACAAGATGAGAGGAGAGGGAGAGCAAAACAAAACAAAACCAAGTCAGGAGAAGAATCCATCACACACACACACACAAAACTCCTTTTTTGTGTGTTTAAGTGGCAGGCCACTTAATGACCATTATTGGCCATTAAGTGGCCGGCCACCACCTTTGGTAACCCCCTATTTGAATTCAAAATTCAAATGGGGAGGTTACTTAGCCTTGATGATGATGCCAAGTCATCACTTGGTCAAGTCAAGGTGATGTGGCTTGAGTCAAGTCAAACTTGCCTCTTATGGACTTTCCATATTTAGCCAAAGTCAAACTTTGACTTCATTATTCTCCCATGATTAGATTCATCCAACACTTGGATCAAACTCGAGTCCAACTCAAGTTGTCTAATTTGAGTCAAGTCAAACTTGCCTTTTATGGACTTTCCATATTTAGCCAAAGTCAAACTTTGACTTCATTATTCTCCCATGATTAGATTCATCCAACACTTGGATCAAACTCGAGTCCAACTCAAGTTGTCTAATTTGAGTCAAGTCAAACTTGCCTTTTATGGACTTTCCATATTTAGCCAAAGTCAAACTTTGACTTCATTACTCTCGGTCCATCATATGGACTTATTCTCCATCTATTGCTCTATGTGTGTGACCCTATAGGTTCTTGTAACGTTGGCAATGCCCTTAAACCTATTTAAGGACATAAGCAATGAGAGGTATCTAGCAACACATCATTGCTACCCAAGTTACAAGAATGTCGAGATCCAACATCACCATTGTGACTAATAATTGTGACCATCACAATATGTGACAACGTCCTTCTATCCTCAATATCTAGATTGATCTTTCATGAGGCATAGACCGTGCCATCCTCAAATCAATCTATATGTCTTGATCTCCAAGTAGACTCACTATAATCAAATAAGCTCAATATCTAATATTGTCTTATTTGGGCATTGTCATGCACTTAGTGGTCTTACTCTATCCAGAACGAAGATATCACTCCCGTCATATAGTCATATAGGAGGGATAGATCCCATCTACGTTACTCACATCCCTCCGCATAATTTGTTACAAACCCAGTAATCGCCTTTATAGTCCACCCAGTTACGGGTGACGTTTGACGAAGCCAAAGTACGTAACTCCTTATGTAGGGAACTATGGTAACTTCAGGTCTAGGACTATAGTCATACTAATAGTCACATGAGAAAGTATATGACACTCATATAACGATCCATGATACTTTCTCATGGCGGGCCATTCAGTATACATTCTCTAATGTATACCCATGTGTCAACTTGATATCTCATATCCATGACTTGTGAGATCAAGTCATCATATTGACCTACATGCTAGTCTCTATGCATTAACATTGTCCTTGAATGTTAATACTTGACTAGGAATAATTAAAAGTAGTGTTCTCTATATCATCTCACTATCGATTCAACTAATCGATTGATATAGATAAGAACCTTCTACTCAAGGACGTTATTATACTAAGTTATTTGGCACCAATACACATAAGTACAATAACCATAAGAAATGCCTTTATATATAAGAAATATATATACAAGAATATGATACAATGAGTCCAAAAAGTAATCATCATATGATTGGCTCTAGGGCTCTCACTAACAATCTCCCACTAGCACTATTGCCAATCGCTGTAGTATCTAATACCCAATGACCTAGTGTGACCATCATGCTTCATCTGTGCCAAAGCCTTGGTCAAGGGATCTGCGACGTTAGCCTCTGTGGGTACTCTTCAAATCTTCACATCTCCTCGATCGATGATCTCTCGAATGAGATGGAATCGCCGTAGTATGTGTTTGGTCCGCTGGTGTGAGCGAGGTTCCTTAGCCTGCGCAATAGCTCCATTGTTGTCGCAATAGAGCTCTACGGGATCAGATATGCTAGGAACCACCCCAAGCTCAGTGATGAACTTGCGGATCCAAACTGCCTCCTTTGCTGCCTCTGATGCAGCAATATACTCAGCTTCTGTTGTAGAATCTGCAACTGTGTCCTGCTTCGAACTCTTCCAGCTCACAGCTCCGCCATTCAAGCAAAACACGAACCCTGACTGCGATCTGTAATCATCCTGGTCGGTTTGGATGCTGGCATCAGTGTAACCCTTTACAACTAGATGCTCATCGCCTCCAAATATCAAAAAATATTCCTTAGTCCTTCTTAAGTACTTAATGATATTCTTGACTGCTATCCAGTGACGTTCACCTGGATCTGACTGGTACCTGCTCGTCATGCTCAAAGCATACGAGACATCAGGACGAGTACATAACAAAAAGTTAGGTTGACAAGATAGTAATATCGATGGGTAAAACCTCCTCTTACGAATGTAGGGGTTCGTATACGTCCACACCATCGTGGCATACGAATTTCTCGGTGTATAGGGGTGTTGGTTGATTTCGAAAATTAATTGTTTTGAGGAATCAATTTATTTTTGATTTCTAAAGTAGTGTATGTTGTGATTCTCAGGTTTTTCGTAATGGCCTTTATCCCACTAGCAACAATTCTTAAGGACAATAATCTTATTGGACCAAACTACATAGACTGGAAGAGGAACCTTGACATTGTCCTCACTGCTGAGGAGTACAAATTTGTACTCTTCGAGGAATGTCCGGAAAGACCTAGAGAGGACTCTGTGAAGAGTTGAGGGAGCGTTACAAGAAGTGGAAAAAGGCAGATGAGATGGCGCGGTGCTACATTCTGGCATCTATGTCGAATGTGCTGCAACATCAGCATCAGGCCATGGCCACTGCTAGTGACATGATGCTGAACTTCAAAGATCTCTTCGGACACCAAGGTCGAGCTGCTAGGAAAACCGTGATGAAGAGTCTGATGTCGACCACTATGGTCAAAGGGACACCCGTGAGGGATCATGTCCTAAAGATGATGACACACCTCAATGAGATTGAAGTACTGGGAGCACAAATCGACGGGGAATCCCAGGTCGATATTATACTCCAGTCTCTGCCTATGAGTTTTGAGTAGTTCAGGCTCAACTATAATATGAACAAAAGGGATTATATGTTGGGTGAACTGCTAGGAGAACTCTAGGCAGCAGAGGTCCTTTTTCGTTAGAACTCACAAGCCTTAGTGACTCAAAGGGTTTCTTCTTCTGAGCCGAAAGGCAGGAAGAAGAAGAAACGAGGAGGGTTCAAGAAGGCAGGAACATCGTAAGGACCCCGGACTGGCGTGAAGAAGCTGAAAGGCAAGTGCTTCACGTGCAAGTAAACTGGGCACTGGAAGGCGGACTGTCCCCATTGTTAGAGCAAAGGTATTTCTTTAGCCTTAGTCGTTGAAACATGCTTAGCGGTGCTATCTACTAGTACCTGGTGTGTAGATACGGGAGCCACTAACCATGTCTGCAATACTCTATAGGGGTTCCAGGAAACTCGACAGCTAGCGGATGAAGAAATCGTAGTCTACATGGGCGATGCTACAAAGGTGGTAGCAGTTGCAGTGGGAGTTTTCTATTTATCTTTTGAGAGAAATAAAGTATTAGTTCTGAGAGATTATCTTTTTGTACCCTCGTTTAGAAAGAATTTGATTTCGGTTTCTTAGTTAATAAAGGATGGATATTCTGTTGCTTTTAATAATAAAGTTGTTATTAAAAGAAAATGAGAGATTATCTGTTCGGGTACAATGGTTGACAATCTGTATACTCTAGAACCAATGACTCCCATGATGCATACTGAAGTAAATAACTCATCATCTAACTTGAATAAGAGAAAGGAGCCTTCTAAGATGAATTAGACATATCTTTGGCATCTTAGGCTTGGTCATATTAACCTTAGTAGGATTCAGAGGTTGATAGCCGATGGGCCCCTGGATTCATTGGTGGTGGAGGATCTCCCGACCTGTGAGTCTTGCTTGGAAGGTAAGATGACCAAGAGGCCTTTTAAGGCCAAGAGGTATAGGGCCAAAGATGTGCTGGAACTGATTCATTTTGATTTGTGTGGTCCTATGTCAATCCAGGCTAGAGGTGGCTTTGAATATTTTGTCACTTTCATTGACGATTATTCAAGGTATGAGTACATTTACCTGATGCGCCGCAAGTCTGAATGCTTTGAAAAGTTCAAATAATTCAAGGCTGATGTGGAGAAACATCGAGGTAAAAGTATCAAGACACTGCGATCAGATCGTGGTGGCGAGTACCTCTTTGGAGAGTTTAGGACCTACCTGTCAGAAGCTGGGATTCAATCCCAGTTAACTACACCCGGTACACCCCAACATAACGGAGTTGCAGAAAGAAGAAATAGGACTCTTATGGGAATGGTTAGGTCAATGATGAGCTATTCAGACTTACCTGATTCGTTCTGGGGATATGCTCTGGAAATGACAGCGTACATACTAAACCTGGTCCCATCTAAGTCGGTCCCTCATACTTCCACAGAACTGTGGACTGGGCGCAAGCCCAGTCTAGGACATGTTCGGATTTGGGTAGTCAAGCACATGTGCTGAAGGGAGATAATGATAAGTTGGAATCTCGTACGGAGGTACGTCTGTTCGTAGGCTATCCTAGAGGAACAAAGGGTGGTCTGTTCTATAGTCCTAAGGATCAGAAGGTAATTGTTAGCACAAATGCTAGATTCTTGGAAGAGGACTATGTGATGAACCATAAGCCAAAGAGTAGACTAGTGCTTGAAGAGTTAAGAGGGGAGGTTTCGACCTTAGGACCAATTGTACAAGAGGACACACCACAAGTCACTGCACCGCGTGTCACTGAGGATACACAGGTGATGTCTCGTCACAGTGGGAGGGTTGTTAGACAGCCTGAGAGGTTCATGTTTTTGGGAGAGTCTTCGGACTTGGTCTCAAATAAACATAAACCAGATCCCTGGACCTATAACGAGGCCCTCCAAGATAAGGATGCAAATTCTTGGCAAAGGACAATGAACTCCGGGATAGAATTGATAGATTCTAACCATGTTTGGGAGCTAGTAGAACCACCCAATGGTGTAAAAGCCATTGGATGCAAGTGGATCTACAAAAGAAATAGAGGATCAGACGGGAAGGTTGAGACCTTCAAAGCAAGGCTTGTTGCGAAAGGGTACACTCAGAAAGAGGGTATCGATTATGAGGAGACCTTTTCGCCGGTAGCCATGCTTAAGTCGATCTGGATTCTCTTATCTATTGCAGCTCATATGGACTATGAGGTATGGCAAATAGATGTCAAGACGACTTTCTTGAACAAAAGTCTTGAAGAGACCATCTACATGCAGCAACCAGAAGGGTTCATTGCAAAGGGCAAAGAGCATCTAGTGTGCAAGCTTAATCGATCCATCTATGGATTGAGGCAAGTTTCAAGATCTTGGAACATCCGCTTTGATGAAGTAATCCAGTCATATGGATTTACTCAAAGCCCGGATGAGTCATGTGTATACAAAAGATGTGACGGAAACGTAGTGGTGTTTCTTGTACTTTATGTAGATGACATTTTGTTAATTGGCAACAATGTCAAAGTGTTATCAGACGTAAGGGTCTGACTATCAAAGCAGTTTGATATGAAGGACTTAGGAGAAGCGGGACATATCCTTGGGATCAAGGTCATAAGGGATCGCCAGAAAAGGATGTTGTGCTTATCCCAAGTTTCATATGTTGACACTGTCTTGTCTCGTTTTAGCATGGAAAACTCCAAGAAGGGTTTCCTACCCTTTAGGCATGGAGTTCCTCTATCCAAGGAGATGTGTCCAAAAACATCAAAGGAGATAGAGGAAATGAAGGCGGTTCCTTATGCTTCGGCAGTAGGAAGCCTTATGTATGTTATGTTGTGCACGAGACCTGATATCTATTTTGCCGTGGGCATGGTTAGCAGATATCAGAGTAACCCTGGACAAGGACATTGGACTACGGTAAAGCATATATTGAAATACCTGAGACGGACTAGGGATTATATGCTGGTTTACCGGGCAGACAAATTAGTCCCTGTGGGTTACACAGACTCAGATTTCCAGTCAGATAGGGACAAGAGTAAGTCTACCTCGGGGTTTGTGTTTACTTTAGGAGGTGGAGCCATTGTCTGGAGGAGTGTCAAGCAGAAATGCGTGGCGGACTCCACTATGGAAGCTGAATATGTGATAGCCTTAGAGGCAACCAAGGAAGCTGTATGGCTCAGAAACTTCATCATGGACTTGGATGTGATTCCTGGTTTGCCCAGATCAATTACAATCTTTTGTGATAACAGTGGTGCAGTTGCAAACTCGAAGGAACCACGAGCCCATAAAGCGAGTAAACACATACAGCGCAAGTACCACTTGATACGAGAAATCGTAAAGCGAGGAGAAGTGGCTGTCGCCAATATTGCATCAGAGGACAACCTAGCAGATCCTTTCACTAAAGCTCTTCCAGTTAGAGCTTTTGACCGGCATGTGGAGGATATGAGAGTCAGATGTATGACAGTAGGAGAACAACAGTGTCTTTAAGTATAAGTGGGAGATTGTAAGATGTGTATACTAAAAGACATGAGTGTCTTTATACGAACATCTTTATTATGAAAAGAGAATCGCAACTACACTAGGTGTTTGTTTATAATAGTACATACACGAAGTGCAATTACTTTGCATTGTAGATAACATGGTGTGTGGTGTCACACGGAAGATCATGTTATTAGTTCCTTGCTTAGCATAAATAGAGGCTCACAACCGAGATGACATTGGACAACCCATCGGGATGGTTGTAGTGTAGTTAGGTGTGGTTGGTCTTGACCATAGAACTACACTAGTGTGCTATGAGTACATTGAGTAGGACCAAAACCTGAGGTTATCCGATTTGTACTGACTAGATAATTGGATAGGACATCTGTTTATATTATGGAGTACATTCCCTTAATCTCGAAATAATAACGGGCATATATTATTAATTATTATTTCTTTGATTTACCAATGGGCGAGATCTATTCTGTTAGATCGATAAACCCGGTGAGTTGGGAGATAGTATTAATAATATGATGTGCCATTGATTATTAACGGAATCCGTGTCCTGGTTAGTCGGGATGATGATTCCCCCTTGATGAGCTCAAAAGGTTCATCGTGCTAAACCCTGCAGGTGGATTTGTTCCGGCGCGATGATAAGGTTGAGTGATACTAATCAAGGATCTAGAAGTTAATTAATTTAAATTGTCAAAAATTTAATTAATTAACGGGCATTCTAGATCTTAAACACAGGGGGATGGAAGACTCGTAATATGTGGAGCTCATATGAAAATATGGGGGTTGGTGAAGAAGTTCAATTAAGATCCTTTAGTGGAATGAATCTTAATTAATGGATCTGGTTTAGATCCATTAGTGGGCCAAGATCCAACTCCACCTCTTGGTCCTTGCCTTAGCCCTATAAATACCCATAGAGATCATGAAACCAAGGAGATTAATCCAAGAGTTGATACCCAAGCCTCTCTCCTCTCTCTCTCTCTCTCTCTCCTACCCTCTTAGGGTTTCGGCGACGACAAGGAGAAGAAGGGGTTCTCCCCTTCGGTTCTCCATCCCTCCTCCACCAAGCTCCGGCTGAGGCTCAAGGAAGCAAGGCAGAGGAGTCCTCTACCTTGCGTGGTGCTCAGGGAGGGTGAAGGAGGCGTCGGCGGCCGGTGGGAGGCGGCGCAACCAAGCTTGCGGCGGCGTCGCAAGGCTGAGGGAGAAATGGTTGAGTGGGCTGGTTGGGTGAGGAAGAAGGATGATTCTCTCCTTCTTCATCTCCTTCTCCTTCCTCTCTAGGTCAGCTATTGGTCCGGAGGCCTTGGAGCAGCTCCGGTGGTCGGCGGCGCAAGGGAAGAGGAAGAAGTGGCCGGCGGCTTTGAAAACCCTAGGCTAGGGTTTTCTTGTTTCGGCTAAGGTGAGAGGGAAAACTCTTTTGGAGGATTTGGTGATCTCGGTTCATGGTAGATCGTCGCCCACACGACGTCCGCGAAGGGAGGGACATAAGGTAGAAGACCCCGAGGTGATCGGGAAGGTATATCTCTTCCCAAGCTCCATTGTCTTTCGTTATGTCTTTTGTGTGCCATGATCGTATGTCTCATTATTTTATGTTTGATAATTTATTATTTTGATTTCATATCATAATGAATAAATTGTTAACTGGACCCCGACCATAAACACAAAAGTTGGCGATCAACTCGTCGCACGGTCGAACGGTCGAACGGTCGAGCAAATTACAAGGCTAATTTTGGTAATTGGCTAAGTTGTAATTTGGATCGTTCGATACGGCACGAGATGGTCGTTGGGAGACGGGTCTCTATTCGGATTAATTTTTAATCCGTAGACATGGAGAGGTCTCTTGGAATGGCCAAGTATTCGCTTAGGAAACCCACCAAGCCATACCCAACACCAAGAAATCGTATGTCCGATAAAAATCGGATAACACCTCCCCTGTACAACGGGCAATATGAATCTTGTACATACATAATATGACCTCCATGACCTCCACACATATCCCATCGAATAATATAGTAAATAAAGAGTTAATAAAGAGAAATAAATATCCATCGCCACTAATATAAATAAGTCATCGCAAAACCCAACTCCAAAATGTCGTTCGGGTTGACCAACAAAGCAAATACATAAAATCATAACATGTGCGACAAATCCTCAAGCATAATCAAATGCGGAACCAACGAAACCACTATGAGGCAAGCGGGACTAGCTGTTGGGCTCTCCTGGCAACATCATCCTAAAAAGGAAAGATAGGCAAACCACTGTGAGTCCAGGGAGACTCTGTAGATATATAAACAAATAGATATACATAGCTGTAAAAATGTCATATAATAGCAGTACCGAAGTAAGCAGATACATCCTCATAGAAAAAATTAGAATACATGATCGGTACACTACATGCAAGTATATATCCATATCAAACTCACCTGCGGGGTATGAAGGTCATAAATCCCCGAACCTGAATGGTCACCGGACCATAAGCAAATAAAATTCCTCCTGTATGTATGTCATCTAAATGCAACAATCATAGTTCAAACAAGTGCAGCAAACACAAACAAATGCAACCCATGCAATTGTGCACATGATGCAATGACATGCCACCCCTAATGCCAGTCAGTCACTATCACCGATCATGGGTGAGGTTGAGTGGGTAGGACGATGACAACTATACGCACTTTGTCATCACTACTCCTGAGTGATCGAGTGGATAGGATGCTAACAGAGGACACCCTCCTACCCCAAGTTATATGGGGGAGCACTGCTCTTATCTCCTCATATCACGGAAAAGAGGAGGGATCTATGTCTGCTACCACGTTGCAGGAACTACTACTCATGAGCGGCCGAGCGGAGTCTTGACAGGGTAACTGCACACACCCTCCTGATAATATAACTAACCCATGAGTGACAGTGTGTGCAGATCCTGATATAACTGACGACCTGTCTCGACTACAGAGAGCCAAGGATCACTAATTATGCAATAAAACAAAGATGGAGCATGACACTAACACACGCACTACCCATCAAACAAATCTCAAAATGGCATGCACATGTCTGAAATATAAATCATGCCCTACAAATAACCTACTAGGCATGCAATAATGCTAGGTATCAATAAATGTCAAGAATATGACATACAAATATGCACACGCACTCTAACAGAATGAGAGTATTAAATATAGAGACTGTATTGAAAATAAACTCTGAGTATGTCAAAGGGTCAAGCAATAAGTGTCAAGCAGGATAAACAAAAGGCAGATAAAGGTAAATTCTACTACTATCCATAAAGAAACCATGCATAGAAACCTAACAATATCTACAAAGACAAGTTAGAAGGTACCTACCTCCAAGTAGGTGCACGTATCAGAAAAGAACGCCCGTCTAATATATCCGCAACAAATCAGTGTCCTGTATCAAAGGAAATATTTAATTAGCTATTTACACAGCATAATTAGTTAAATCAACCACTACCTCGTATTAGTGTTATTCCCAATTATTGAAATCATTTTAATTATTCTAAATTAAATGATTAACCCCTTAGTTAACTGATTCCTCATGATTAGGTTCAGTTTAGATTTATTCTCAAATTAATATTTTATTTATTTATTTGCAATTAAATAATTACTTCCTAAATACCAAATTGTATTAGATTCTAGTCTCCCAAACTAATCAAAGTTATGAACCCATCCCTACTTAATGATCAAAAGATAAACTCAACCTTAATCCCTTCCAAGCTGACCAAATCCAAGAAACAAGTGATTCAACCCATCATTGATTAATTCACATCCAACATCTAATTCCAAGCTTGCCCACCCCTCACGGCAACCCTATCAGTAAAACCAAGTTCCACTCCTTTGCTCACGGTGATAATTGAAGCTCCAAGGCAATAATAGGTCCAAACCTACAATCCTACTCACAACAAAAGAAAACCAGCATACAAGGTTCATCAACTCAACTACGCTCCCGATTGTCATACTCGATAGCAACAATACCTACTAAACCCCAACAATGCTCCCAATATGGATTTGGGCAGCTCACGACAGCAAACTCAAATGAAATAGAATAGATCAAAAGAAATGCTCATCACCATCCATAACAATTACCAACCCAATTTGGTACAAGACATTCCTGGGGGATAGAACAACCACTTCAATCCTCCAAGATTCCCCAAGGAACTTTGAACAGAAACGAAGTTAGGGTTGGTACAGACCTTCACCCTCGCGACGATCCAAAACGTAAACTCCCCAACTCGACAAAGACCTTACCTTTCCCGCTGCGATCCGTTGTGAAGTGCAGGATAAGGTAGGAGTTGTTCCTCAGCGCACGCGAGAGAAGAGAGGAAACCTTTGTGTGGAGAGGGAGTCGTCGGCTAGGGTTTCGTGTGGAGAAGGAATCGTGCGAGGGGGGATTTCGAGTGAGGAAGGAGGAGTTATTGCGTCGGCGAAAACAGAGATGGGAAAAAATAAGGAATTTGGGAATTTAAGGTTACAATTTTTATTGGCCTATTTGCAAAAAGGCCCCTCGACTTCTCCATATTTAACATTCTCCTTCACTAATAAAAATTTAGTCTCCAAATTTCGCTATTAGATCGTGACCATACTATCAACTAATAAGCAATAATAGTACCGAACGAAAACATACAATACGCACTTCAAGTAAATAGATGAGGATAGCGAGCTCTGATCGTGTCCTCGAGCTCCCATGTCACCTCCTCATAAGAGTGGTGCTGCCATCCGACTTTAACCAACCAAATTGTCTTATTCCGCAATTGACTCTCCTTGTGGTCTAGAATCCGCACAGGCATCTCCTCGTAGGTTGTGTCAAGCTGAAGTGGAACTAATATATCTGATAAAATATGAGATGGATTTGGCACATATCTCCTTAACATGGAAATGTGGAACACATCGTGAACTCCGACAAGAGGAGGTGGTAGTGCCAGATGGTAAGCCACTGCTCCAATCCTCTCCAGAACTTGAAAAGGGCCTATGTATCGCGAAACTAGCTTACCTATGAGCTGAATCACTTCACCCCTTTCGTGGGTGAAACTCATAGAAATACATGGTCACCCACAAAGAACTCTAAAGGTCTCCGTCTTCGATCAGCATAGCTCTTCTGGCGATCCTGCTCCTCGGACATCCTTCATCTAATCATACGAACTAACATTGCCTTATACTGAGCTCTTTGAGGTCCTAGCTGTTGGATCGAGAGAACCGATAGAGGGGGGTGAATATCGGAAAGCGTTCGGATTTAAGATAGAGAATTTGCACAGCGGAAGATAAAAACAAAACACGCGAACACAGTAATTTTTTACTTGGTTCGGAGCCTAGGTCGACTCCTACTCCAAGGCCCACGATCGTTGATCGTTTACTTTGGGCAATTCTATATGAGGCGCAAAAAAATAGTTTACAATTTTGAGTTACAAATATAGCACAGTAAACTTAACAAATAAAAAGAAAACTCTTCTTTTACCGAAGTCCGATGTAGGTTGTCTTTTTCGGAGCAGCGGGACGTCGTCGGCTCGAGTTGGGAGGTTTCCGGAGCGAGGCGTGAGAGCAGAAGAGCGTAGAAGCATTGATTGAAAGTGTTGCTTGAGCCTTGGGGTCGAGGGCCCTTTATATAGGGCCTGGGGGCGCCTGGAACGTCGGGGGCGCCCCCCACGTGTCACTCGATCCGCCTCGGTCTCGGTCAGCTTCTGATCCCTTCAAACTCGGGATCAGATCTTGACCGTGGCGCCCGGGACGCTGGGGGTGCCCGGGTTGACCGGGTCAAACTCTATCCCTTGGCTTCGTTGGCTTGAGCTTCGATGACTTGCTATTGGGGGCGCCCGGGAGCAGCGAGGGCGCCTGGGAGCACGGGGGCGCCCGGGAGTTGAGCTGTCGAAGCTTGCTTTGCTTTCTTGTGTTTTGTGTTTACCTTGGGGGCGCCCGGGACACTCCGGGTGCCCTGGTCAGCTGTTGCCTCGTTCCTTTGAGGCTCTCTGAGCTGCAGACACTCGTTCCTTCGGTCATGCATCCAGGGTTAGTCCAAAACACAATAAAACAATAAAATATTAGTTTATACAGCCTTAGCTGTCTTGGTTCTGACTTTGGGCCTCCAAAATGGAACCCTAGGTCGAACCGACGCCTACTGTTCCCTCGACGGGGAACGCGTCCTCACCTACTCCTCTCGGGAGAATGTACCTGATGCCAACCGCTCCTTTGGTTGGACTTTTGCCTGGCGGTCCTTTGCCAGGTCTTGGATACCGAGCTGTCCTTCGCCCGGTGCCTAGTATTCCTTCGCTAGGGCTTCAGTCCCAAGCTGTCCTTCGCCTGGCGCCTAGCAGTTCTTCGCTAGGGCTTTTAACCCTGGCATTCCTTCGCCAGTGCCTAGCAGTCCTTCGCTAGGGCTTTTTGCCCTGGCATTCCTTCGCCAGTGCCTAGCATTCCTTCGCTAGGGCTTTTTACCCTGGCATTCCTTCGCCAGTGCCTAGCAGTCCTTCGCTAGGGCTTTTTACCCTGCACACTAGAGTGACATGTTAGATAACAAGTAAGACTTAACTTTTGAACCCTGTTGCCATTATCAAAACACATGTTTAACTTTTGTGCTTTCTGCATAACAATCTCCCCCTTTTTGATTTATGACAACCCTGGTTCAAAAAGTTAAGTTTAATCAATGCATGTAAAAACATTGAATTTTGTTCCTTCCCCCTGGAAGGAATCTCCCCTTAGATTTTTCAAAAATTCGTGGGGTTCTAAGTTTAAGGGAAAATTTTTACTTAGAATTTTTCAACAGAAAGCTTCTGTATTTTCAAAGATGATTTTTGCACTTTTGAAAACTTAAGTGTAGGTACTTGGAAATCTTTTGACAACTTAAGGTTTAAAAGTACATAGAAGAGTTTTTGAAAGCATGAGTTTAGAGTACTTTGAAAAATTTTGAAGTCTTTAAGTTTAAAGTACTCAAATGTCTTTCAAAGCTTTTAACTTAAAAATTTTTAACAAAACTTAAGTACTTAGTAAATTTTAAAAAGCTTAAGTACTTAGAAAATTTTGAAGTACTTAGAAGATTTTGAAATGCTTAAGTACTTTACATAATTTTTGAAAAGCTTAAGTACTTAGAAGATTTTGAAAAGCTTTAGTAGTTATAAAATCTTAAATAAAAACAACTTTGAAAGACTTAAGTACTTAGAAAAACTTTGAAAAGCTTAAGTACTTTTGAAAATTTTGAAAAGCTGGGTTAAGTACTTTTTGAATAAAGGATAGATTTTGAAATTTTGAGAGAAAAAAAATAAAAGAGTTAAAAAAATTTTAA
>JAGFNQ010001523.1:526770-557879 GCA_024364735.1 Boesenbergia rotunda | reverse complement strand
TCTTTGGCCGAAGCCTTATGGGATCATCCACCCTTTCCTTGACAAAGCCTTTTAATGAAATTTCATTTTCAAAATTATTTTTTGAAAAATTTCTGGTCTAACTAGTTTGGATTTTGGATCGGTAGCTTCGGCTGGTTTCACCAGTCTAAAGAGACCAAGTAAACTTGATCTTATTAGAATTGGTTTCCCCAACGTACTATCATCTCACCTCCACCCAATACTATGTTGTCAAATTTCAGCTAAGTTTGTTTAGTCCTTAAACTAACCTAAGTCTAAGCATGGTAGATTGCAGAAATTAAATAGACAATCAAATAAGCAATTTCAATCAAGAACTACAAATTTATCTAATAATGAAAATAGTTTTCAGTTTGGCTCCCCCTAGACTAAAGCCACGGTGATGGTTAGGCAAGATGTGAATCTTGTCCTTGGGGATCCAATACTGATTTGATCCAGTTGGTTTGTTCAGGCATAGTTTAGGTACCCATGCTTGAATTTTGCCTCTGGACTGATTCAGTATAGCCAAATATGATCTTTGTCGGGATTTGGTTCGGTAGCCAAGTCCGGATCTATTTAGAACTGATTTCTATTTTCCAAGGATCATGTCAAGACCCTTGGAACCAGATGTAAATCGTTCTAAAGCTGTTCTAAAATCCTTAACCTGAGTTTTCAGGGAGGAGTTCTCCTTTTCAAGTTTTTCAACTTGAGTAGGAGTTCCTTCCTGAACCTTCTCGGTTAAGGGTTTAGAGTCAGCTCCCTCTTTCAGGAGTTTTACTTCCTGTCGGAGGGTTTCGACCCGGAGTTTGGCTTTTGCCAAATCTCGAGAAAGAAAAGAAATCAATTCAGTTAACTGTAATCTATTAAAACCAGTTACCTTAATTTCTCCGTCTTCTGTGAAGGTCAGCTCGGCGTCTTCTTGTTCTGATTCTGATTCTGTCTCGACTTTATCTGAGGCATTCAGAGCTAGGATGTTGGACTGGGGTACCTCTTCTTCTTTTTCTGAGGAAGACTCGTCCCAGGTTGCTTGGAGCGCCTTCTTTCTTCTCGGCTTTTTAGTCTCCTTTAGATTAGGGCACTCTGACTTGTAGTGGCCCTTTTTCTTGCACTCGTAGCAGGTCACATTGGGCTTGTTTGCTGGTTCAGTTGGTTCATCCTTTCTTCGGCCGGTTTTTCGTTTGTTGGTTCGGTTCTTCAGCTCCTTGTAGTAGCTTCGAGCGAGCCGGACCAGCTTAGTTTGATCTTTATCTTCTTCTTCTGAATCTGAGTCTGAGTTAGATTCGGTTTCAGGTTCAGGCTTCTTCTTTGTTGTTCTTCCAGTCTTGCCTGCAAGAAAAGCAATACCTTTCTCAACCATATTGGTGTTAGTTTGTTCGTGCAGTTCTAGTTCAGAAAATAGTTCGTCTAATTTTATTTTAGAAAGATCCCTAGAGACCTTGTATGCATCTACCATAGATGCCCACAAGGTGTATCTAGGGAAGGCGTTTAGAGCATACCTTATTAGGTCACGGTTTTCGACCTTGTGACCTATTGTGTGAAGACCGTTCATTACCTCTTGGATCCGTGCGTGGAGTTGGGCTGCTGATTCATTGTCCGCCATCTTGATAGTGTATAATTTGTTTAGTAGCAGATCCCGCTTGCTGATCCGAGTATCTGAAGTCCCTTCGTGCAACTCGATCAGTTTTGTCCATAGCTCCTTTGCACTATTGAAGGGGCCCACGCGGTTCAGTTCTTCTTTTGTCAGCCCGCATTGTAGGGTCTGCGTTGCTTTTGCGTCGGCTTCTATCTTGCGCTTTAGAGTGTTGTCCCACTCCGAGTAGCTTTGTGGAAGTCCTTCAGCGTTTTGGGGGATCTCCAGACCGGACTGGATAATGATCCACATGTTCACCTGAGTTTTCAGGTGGACCTCCATGCGACTTTTTCAGTAAGAAAAGTCTTCACCACTAAAAAGTGGAGGTCTGGCGGTGCTGAATCCCTCTTGCATGGCCATTTAGACTGAAAAAGAAAAGCTAAAAGAGATTTGCCAAGACTTGGTCTTGGATTAGCAGTGCTGGATAAATTAAAGACAAGGGGTGTTGCACCAACCTTGCCAAAGAAAATGAATGAAATTTTTTTTTCAAAAAATTCGTAAGATAAAGAAAATAGAATGATAAAATTAAAAAGAAATCCGAAAAGAAATTTTCAAACTGGTGGTTGCACCATGTTTGAATACCCCGCTCTGATACCACTTGTTGGATCGAGAAAACCGATAGAGGGGGGGTGAATATCGGAAAACTTTCGGATTTACGTAAGAGTAAGTGCACAGCGGAAAATGAAAAGAAAACACAGCACAAAGACACAGTCGATTTACTTGGTTCGGAGCCTGTGTCGACTCCTACTCCAAGGCCCACGGTCGTTGACCGTTTACTTTGGGCAATTCTATATAGGCGCAAAAAGGTTTACAGAATTTAATTACAAATATAAGTGCAGTAATTAAAAGGAACGCTCTTCTTTACCGACGTCCGGAGTAGATCAACTTTTTCGGAGCAGCAGGACGTCGTCGGCTCGTGTTGGAAGGTTTCCGGAGCAAGTCGCGAGAGTAGAAGAGCTTTGAGGCGTTGAATGGATGTTCTGTTCGAAGCATGGGGTCGAGGGCCCTTTATATAGGGCCTGGGGGCGCCCGGGATGTCGGGGGCGCCCCGCCACGTGGCGTTTGATCCGGTTGTAGCTCGGTCGCCGTCTGATCCCCTTATCCTCGGGATCCGCTTTGACCGGGGTGCCCGAAGCGGTCGGGGCGCCCGGGTTGACCGGGTCAATCCTTATCTTCTGGCTTCGAAGTGTTTCGGTTCGAGGTGTGCGCATGGGGGCGCCCGGGACGCTGGGGGCGCCCGGGAGCAGCGGGGGCGCCCGGGAGCACAGGGGCGCCCCGAATATGAACTGTCGAAGCCACTTTGCATTTGTTGTGTTTGGTGTTCACCTTGGGGGCGCCCGGGACACTCCGAGCGCCCTGGTCAGCAGTTGCCTCACTCCTTTGAGGCACTCTGAGCTGCAGACTCACGTTCCTTCGGTCCTGCATCCAGGGTTACTCCAAAGCACAATAACATAATAAATTATTAGATTTATACAGCCTTAGCTGTCTTGGTTCTGACTTTGGTCTCCAAAATGGAGCCCTAGGTCGAACCGACGCCTACTGTTCCCTCGATGGGGAACGCGTCCTCACCTACTCATCTCGGGAGAATTTACCTGATGCCAACCGTTCCTTTGGTTGGACTTTTGCCTGACGGTCCTTTGTCAGGGCTTGGATGCCGAGCTGTCCTTCGCCCGGTGCCTAGCAGTCCTTCGCTAGGGCTTTTAGTCCCAAGCTGTCCTTCGCCTGGAGCCTAGCTGTCCTTCGCTAGGGCTTTGGATACTGGCAGTCCTTCGCTAGTTGCCTAGCAGTCCTTCGCTAGGGCTTGGATGCAGGCAGTCCTTTGCCAGGTGCCTAGCAGTCCTTCGCTAGGGCTTTTTCTGCACACTTGATTAACTTGTTAGAAAACAAGAAAGACTTAACTTTTGACCTATGTTGCCATTATCAAAACACAGGTTTGATTTAGGTGCATTCTGCACCAACAATCTCCCCCTTTTTGATTTATGGCAACCCTAGTTCAAAAAGTTAAGTTTAAGCAAAATATGAAAAAGGCTTTAACTTTTGTTCCCTCCCCCTGGAAGGAATCTCCCCTAGATTTTTCAAGAATTTGTGGGGTAACAAACTTGCACTTTTGAAAACTTAAGTAGAAGGTACTTTTAATAACTTAAGTTAACAGTATATAGGAAATTTTTGAAACATGATTTTTGAGTACTTAAAAAGTTTGAGGCTTTTAAGTTTCAAGGTACTCAAAGGTTTTGAAAGTGTTAACTTTAAAAAAACTTGAGTACTTAAGTAGATATTTTGAAGGACTTAAATACTTAGCAAAATTTTGAAAACTTAAGTAGAAGTTTTGAAAGCTTAAGTATTTTTCAAAAAGTTAAACTTTTGAATACTTTTTGCATAACGGATAGAGTTAAGAAAATTTTTGATTTGAATACTTTTTGCATACAGGATAGAGTTAAGAAAATTTTACTCTCTCCTTTCCTATCTTCCTATCTCTCCCCCTTTGCCATATATCAAAACAAATAAGTACAGTATAACTAAAGGAATTTTTTTTTTGCTGTACTGAATCAATTCATAATTAAATTTACACTAAATCAATCAATTCTCTCTGTAGGGGCCTGTCTAACCCAATTAGCTACTTGCTAACTGTTATAAACAGTAGTTTTTGCTAGGGTTAGTCAAGTTAAGTATTTTTGTTCAAGTTAGATTTTCTAAACTTGACACTTAACTTGATTGCTATGTAAGTTGTATTTAGTGCCCGAATTTCTGCAGATGCGCTGACTTAAAGCATCTTGAATTGAGGCAAAGACCTAAGCATCTCACCCCTTTCTAGGTTATCAAGCAAAAGTACCCTACGGTGCTTGTGAGATACTGGCTTCTAAGTCTATAGGTGCATGCAGTTCTAGGGTTAAAGCCTAGGCTAAGTCCATTTTCGAAAAAGCCCTAGTTTTGAAGGGGGTAGTTTTAAAATAAATATAAAACTAAGTCGAAAAGATTTTAAAATTGATTTTTGAAACAGAAACTAAGTTAAAAATGAAAACTGATTTTGAAATTTAAATAAAACAGTTTTTCAAAATTCTAATTTTAGAAAACTTATTTTTGAAATCAAGTAGAGTAAAACAATTGAGTTAAACTACTCTACTGAACACAATCCTAACTGCCTTCTTAGTGAACTGAACTCAGATTCAGGTAAGGGTTTTGTGAATATATCAGCTAGGTTGGATTTAGAGTCAATATGCTTAAGTGCTATTTCACCCCTGGCTACATGGTCTCTTACAAAATGATGTTTGACTTCTATATGTTTGGTTCTGGAGTGTTGAATTGGGTTCTTAGTTAAGTTAATTGAACTTATATTGTCAATAAATACTTGAGTTTGAGTGTAGTTGAACTGAAAGTCCTTAAGTGTGTGCATCACCCATCGCTCCGGGCGCCCCGCATGCTGCGGGCGCCCCCAGCGCCAAGTACCGAAGCAGCTCCCCTCGAAGCCAGCGAATAAGAGAGCTGACCTGGTCAACCCGGGCGCCCCCAACGATCAGGGCGCCCCCGTCAAAGCTTGATCCCGATTTTTGAGGGATCAGAGCTGACCGAGACCGAGGCAGATCGGCTAACACGTGGGGGGGGCACCCCCGACGTTCCGGGCGCCCCCAGGGCCTATAAAAGGCCCTCGAACCAAGGCTTCAGGACATCCAAGTTTTCCAACGCATTCACGCTCTTCCGTTCCCGCGCTCTGCTCCAGAAACCTCCTGACTCGAGATACAAGCGCCGACGACGTCCAACTGCTCCAAAAATACCATCTACTCCGGACGTCGGTAAAGAAGAGTTGATTTTTAATTTACTGCACTTATTCTGTAATCAATCTTTGTAAACTACTTTTGCGCCTCATATAGAATTGCCCAAAGTAAACGATCAACGATCGTGGGCCTTGGAGTAGGAGTCGACCTAGGCTCCGAACCAAGTAAAACCACTTGTGTTCGTGTGTTGGTTTTAATTTCCGCTGTGCAATTTCTCTCATATTATATCCGAACGTTTTCCGATATTCACCCCCCCTCTATCGGTTATCTCAATCCAATAAGTGGTATCAGAGCGGGGAAGTTCAAATTTGGTGCAACCACCAGTTTGAAAATTTTTCGGATTTTATTTAATTTTTTTTCAATATTTTTTGTCGAATTCCACTTATTATTTTTTTCTTAATTCGAATTTCGTTTAATATTTTTTTCTCTTCGTTCGAACATCGTTTAATATTCTTTCTCTCATTCGATTTTTTTTTAATTTCTTCTCGTTGATCGAGGTTGGTGCAACACCACTTGATGAATATTTTTTTTATCCCGCACTACAAATCCAAGACCAAGTCTTGGCATATTCTTTTCGTTTCGTTTAAGTTTCAGATAAATGGCCATGCAAGAAGGATTCAACACCGCTAGACCTCCACTGTTCAGTGAAGAAGACTTTTCTTACTGGAAAAGTCGAATGGAGGTCCACCTGAAAACTCAAGTGGACATGTGGATAATCATCCAGTCTGGACTGGAGATTCCGAAAAACGCCGAAGGAGTACCTCAAAGCTACTCAGAATGGGACACCGCTCTGAAGCGCAAAATAGAAGCCGATGCAAAGGCAACACATACCCTACAATGCGGCTTAACAAAAGAGGAGCTGAACCGGGTGGGCCCCTTCAACAGTGCCAAGGAGTTGTGGGTAAAACTGATCGAGCTGCACGAAGGAACATCAGACACTCGGATCAGCAAAAGAGACATGCTTCTGAATAAGCTGTACACCATCAAAATGGCCGACAACGAAACAGCTGCTCAGCTTCACGCCCGGATTCACGAACTAATGAACGGTCTTCACACTATTGGTCACAAGGTAGAAAACCGTGACCTAATAAGGTATGCTCTAAATGCTTTCCCGAGAAATACCTTGTGGGCATCTATGGTAGATGTATACAAGGTTTCAAGGGACCTTTCAAAAATAAAGTTAGATGAATTATTCTCTGAATTAGAACTGCATGAACAGACTAACTGCAATTTGGCCGAGAAAGGTATTGCCTTCATTGCAGGTAAAACTGGAAGAACAACCAAGAAGAAGCCTCAACCTGAACCCGAGTCTAACTCAGACTCAGACTCAGAAGATGAAGAAGGAGATCGACCTAAGCTGGTCCGACTGGCCCGAAGCTACTATAAAGAATTGAAGAATCAAACCAACAGACGGAAAACAAGCCGAAGAAAGGACGAACCAGCTAAACCCACAAATGGCAAAAACAAGCCCAACGTGACTTGCTACGAGTGCAAGAAGAAGGGCCACTACAAGACGGAGTGTCCAAACCTAAAGGAGACCAAGAAGATAAGAAGAAAGAAAGCACTCCAAGCAACCTGGGACGAATCTTCCTCAGAAGAAGAAGAAGAAGCATCCCAGTCAAACCTACTAGCCCTGACCGCCTCAGAAGAAGTCGAGACCGAGTCAGAATCAGAACAGGACGACGACAAACTAACCTTTTCAGAAGACGGCGAAATCAAGGTAAGTGGTTTCAATAGAAGTCAATTAAATGAACTTATATCTTATCTTTCTCGAGAATTGACAAAAGCTAAACTTCGAGTCGAATCCCTCCGACAGGAAGTAAAACTCCTGAAAGAGGGAGCTGACTCTAAACCCTTAACTGAGAAGGATCAAGAAGGAACTCCTACTCAAGTTGAAAAACTTGAGAAGGAGAACTCCTCCCTGAAAACTCAGGATAAGGATCTTAGATCCGCTTTAGAACGATTCACATCTGGTTCCAAGGGTCTTGACATGATTCTTGGAAAGCAGAAATCAGTTCTAAATCGATCCAGACTTGGCTATAGAACCAAATCTAGACAAAGATCTTACTTTGCTGTACAGAATCAGTCCAAAAGTAAAGTTCAGGCATGGGTACCCAAACTGTGCCTGAACAAACCAACTGGATCAAATCAGTATTGGATCCCCAAGAACAAGATTCACATCTTGCCTAACCATCATCGTGACTTTAGTCCAAGGGGAGCCAAACTGAAAACTATATTTATTGTTAGATAAAATTTAATTCTTGATTGCAAATTGCATGTTTGATTGTTTATTTAAATTTTTGCAATTTACCATGCTTAGAAATAGTTAGTATAAGGACTGAACAAACTTAACTGAAATTTGACAACATAGTATTGGGTGGAGGTGAGATGATAGTACGTTAGGGAAACCAATTCTAATAAGATCAAGTATACTTGGTCTTTTTAGACTGGTGAAACTAGCCGAAGCTACCGATCCAAAACTCAAACTAGTTAGACCAGAATTTTTCAAAGATTAATTTTGAAAATGAAACTTCATTAAAAGGCTTTGTCAAGGAAAGGGTTGATGATCCAATAAGGCTACGGCTAAAGAAGGCCTAGTGCCTCGCCAAGACCTGGAAGCCAATTTTTGAATTTCAAATTCAAATTATTCTTTGTCAAATTCAAATCTAACACAAATTTTCAGTTAGGTATAGATTCAAACATTTCTTTTCAAAATAAACTTAACTGTCTTCAAAATTAATTTAAGACTTTCTAAATAAAAATTAACTTTTTCAAAATAATTTTACTTATCAAAACCTGTCTCACAAAATCTATAAGGCTAACGTGATTGAAAACCCTAGATTTGGGTGAGACAGACTAGGCAGTGAAACTCAATTTAAGCTATTCCTGACTCTAATTGGATCCAAATCAATAAAACTCTTTATGTGTAGGAACATAAAGATTTGGACCAATGGATGTTGGTGTTGGTGCAGGAAGCACCATATCGAACCTTGTTTTGATATTGGCAAAGGATTCAAAGTTAAGTGTTATTTGTGATCTAATGTTGTTACTTGAGTGTGCAGAAACAAAGTCCTAGCGAAGGGTTGCTAGGCACCTGGCGAAGGGCTGCCAGGAAACCAAGTCCTAGCGAAGGGTTGCTAGACACCTGGCGAAGGGCTGCCAGGAAACCAAGTCCTTGCGAAGGGCTGCTAGGCACCTGGCGAAGGGATGCCAGGAAACCAAGTCCTAGCGAAGGGCTGCTAGGCACCTGGCGAAGGGCTGCCAGGAAACCAAGTCCTAGCGAAGGGCTGCTAGGCACCTGGCGAAGGGCTGCCAGGAAACCAAGTCCTAGCGAAGGGCTGCTTGGCACCTGGCGAAGGGCTGCCAGGAAACAAAGACCTAGCGAAGGGCTGCTAGGCACCAGGCGAAGGGCTGCCAGGATACAAAGCCCTAGCGAAGGATAGCTAGGCACCGGGCGAAGGGCAGCTCGGCCTCCAAGACCTGACAAAGGACCGTCAGGCAAAAGTCCAACCAATGGAACGGTTGGCATCAGGTAAATTCTCCCGAGAGGAGTAGGTGAGGACGCGTTCCCCGTCGAGGGAACAGTAGGCGTCGGTTCGACCTAGGGCTCCATTTTGGAGACCAAAGTCAGAACCAAGACAACTAAGGCTGTATAAAAGAATAATATAATTGCTATTTGGACTAACCCTGGATGCAGGATCGAAGGACTGAGTATCTACAGCTCAGAGAGCCTCAAAGGAGTGAGGCAGAAGCTGAGCAGGGCGCCCCGGATGATCCGGGCGCCCCTATGGTCAACCCAAGTCTGCAAGAAGTGAAAACACATCTCAAAGCGGCTCGACGCTAGATTCAGGGTGCCCCGGATGCTCCGGGCGCCCCGCCTGTCGCGGGCGCCCCCACTGCCAGCTGCCGAAGCGCGCCCTTGCGAAGCCGAGAAGATAAAGCTTTGACCGGTCAATGCGGGCGCCCCGAGTGCTCCGGGCGCCCCGGTCAAAGCGGATCCAGAGGATCAGACGCGACCGAGAGCTCTGCGGATCAGAGGCCACGTGGGGGGCGCCCCCAACGGTCCGGGCGCCCCCAGGCCCTATATAAAGGGCCCTCGACCCCAGGCTTCAAACAACTGTTCACTCAATGCCTCAAAGCTCTTCTACGCTCGTGCCTTGCTCTGGACACTCTCCAACTCGAGCCGACGACGTCCCGCTGCTCCAAAAAAGTTGATCTACTCCGGACGTCGGTAAAGAAGAGCGTTCTTTTTATTTACTGCACTTGTCTTTGTAATTAAATTCTGTAAACCTTTTTGCGCCTGTATAGAATTGCCCAAAGTAAACGGTCAACGACCGTGGGCCTTGGAGTAGGAGTCGACACAGGCTCCGAACCAAGTAAATCGACTGTGTCTCTGTGTCTTGTTTTTTAATTTCCGCTGCGTACCTACTCTTACTCAAATCTGAAAGTTTTCCGATATTCACCCCCCCTCTATCGGTTTTCTTGATCCAACAAGTGGTATCAGAGCGGGGTAGTTCAAACTTGGTGCAACCACCAGTTTGAAAGTTTTTCGGATTTACGAAATTTTTTTTTCTTTTCTTTTTTCAACACCACTACATCTTTTCCGCCTTTTATTTTAAAAATAAATAATATCTTTTCCGCCTTTTTCAATTTTAAATTTTCATATTTTCACTATAAGTCTGATTTGATAAAACAAACAATTTTTAAAAATTTGTCATAAATTTTTTTTATTATTATTTTAATATTTTTCTCGAAATTCGTGTTATTTTAATTCGAGCAAAATTTTTTTAAACGTTAAATTCTTACTTTTCATTATTAATCAGAATTGACAAAATCAATATTTTTCAAAAATTTGTCATAACTTATTTTTATTATTTTATTATTATCTCGCCTCGAAATTCGTGCAATATTTTTTTGGCTATTTCTTCCTTCTCCCGCACTACTAATCCAAGATCAAGTCTTGGTACACTTTTGTTGTTTCTTTTTGTGTGCAAGAGGTTATTTTAAATGGCCAACCAAGAGTGGAACAGTGCTCGTCCACCGCTATTCTCCGGCGAGAACTTCAGCTTTTGGAGAAGACAAATGGAGTCCCTTCTGAAGGCCCACATGGACTTATGGCAGATCATCCAAACGGGATTCTCGTTACCCGTAGAAGAGGAGTCATCAATCGAATGGGACAAACTGGATGAACACACCCTCAATCAAATTGAGACCGATGCAAGGGCAATTGCAATCCTACAATGTGGCCTAACCAAGGAGCAACTCAAGCTAGTAGGTCCATGCAGATGTGCTAGAGAAATCTGGGTAAAATTGATTAATCTTCATCAAGAGATCTCAAATGAAGAAGAAGATCAAGTAAGTTATCTTGCCCTTTCGGTCCAAGCACAAACAGCCGAGTCAGAGTCTGAATCCAATGTCGATCCAGAATCAGACGACGAATTGACTGAGACGGTAACTAATTTTGAATTCTTTTCAAAATTTGAATTAAATAATCAAACAGATATTGTAATGGTTGAGGAAGGTATAAATTCCATTGCAGGGAAAACTCCAAAAGAACCACCAAAGAAAGAGCTTCAACCAGTACCCGAGTCCGACTCAGACACGGAATCAGAAGATGAGTCTAAACCCGAGGTGGCAAGAATCAAGGGGGAGATTCCCAATAGGAAACCAAAAGGTAAAAATGTAAAATCAGATTTTAAAAATCATGTAATTTGTTACACATGCAGGGAGAGAGGGCACTACCAAAGTGAGTGTCCTACTCGTAAGATTCAAACGACACCACCGATGGCGACAAAGGAACCAGTACCAAAAGCACGAAGGGACAAAAGTCGCATCCAATGCTTCAAGTGCCAGAAATTCGGGCATTACCAACGTGAATGCACAGATAAAAGAGCTACCAAGAATGCCGCACAAACAATCGACAAAGGTAAATATACAGTATTTGAAAATCCATTATTTACCTTAAATAATGTGATTGATTCATGTAACTTAATTAAAGCAAACTTCAGAAAATTGAAACAAGAAAATGAAACCCTAAAACATAAGGTCAATAAGTTAGAAAATCTAATTCATAATCTTGCTGATTTCGAAAATCCGGAGTATTACTCCAATTGTGACCTTACTTAGACAATTGTTTGTTTTAATTATGTGTTTCTTTTTATTTTTCTGCTTAGAATTAGGATTGGTTAGTGTAAGGACTAAATCAATTAATTGAAATTTGAACAACATAGTATTGGGTGGAGGTGAGATGATAGTATGTTAGGGAAGCCATCTTGGCGGAACTAGCCGAAGCTACCGATCCAAGACCCAAACTAGTTAGACCAGAATTTACCAAAAATTAATTTTGAAGATGAAATTTCACTAAAAGGCTTTGTCTAGGAAAGGGTGGATGATCCCATAAGGCTACGGCCAAAGAAGACCTAGTGCCTCGCCAAGACCTGGAAGCCAATTTTTGAAATTCAAATTCAATTTATTCTTTGTTAAATTCGAATCTAACACAAATTTTCAGTTAATTTTAGATTCAAATATCTCTTTTCAAAACAAATTTAAATTGGGTTTAATTTAACCTTTCAAAATTAATCATGGTCTTTTCAAAATAAATCCTTCTATTAAAATATGCATCTCACAAAACAGTTAAGGATATCCTGTTTTGTCACTTAGAAATGGGTGAGATGCTTAGGACCTAAAAGTTGAGTCCAACCCAACCAACTAATTCAGATTAATCAAACCAAAAATTAATTAAAACAATTAAATTTAATTAATTCAATTAAAATCAATTAAATTCAATTAAATCTTAATTAAATCAATAAATTCAATTAAATCTTAATTAAATCAATTAAATTTAATTCAATCAAATTCAAAATTTAATTTAACTGAACAAACTTAACCCTCTAAATTTTCATTTTCTCAAAAATCAAATTTAACTTTTTAACTAAGAGTCAATGTTTCAAATCATTGTAATTAAAATCAAGTCTCTTTTGTTCACTAACCTCAAATTTATTTCATAACATTTATTTCTTTCCTTTACCATTATACAAACATTTTTTTGAAAATTAGTTTACTCTTGTATGGCAAAAAGTCACCCTAGGGATTACTTAGGATATTTTTTTTTGTCTACAGTCCGGGCTTAGATATTTATTTTTTTTTGACTTAAAATTTTTTTTTGTTTTCAAATAATCACTATATTTTTCAAAAATTGTGCTTTAAAAAAAACCATTATCATTTCAAAATGTTTTTCGAAAACAGGGTTTATGCTTTAAAATTATCTTTCATTTTAAACTGAATTTTCTAAAATTATATTACCATGCTAGTATTCAAAACTATTCTTTTGATTTTAGTAAACCCTAAAGACACAAAGGAAGGTCTACTTAATGATCTACAAAGACTCCGAGGATGTGTCAAATTTAGGGGGAGTCTAAATCAAAAGAAATTATTTCTAACAAGTTTAAAATTATTAGATAATTCGTATAATTTGAATCAAACCTTAAGACTCAGAGGAAGATCGCTTGTAGTCAACAAGCTTCCTAGGACTAGGTCGAGTTAAGTGGGAGATCAAATTAAAAGAATTATTGAGCATTTTCAAAATTATATGTTTTCATGCATTCCACTTTTAAAATCCTTTTGAAAACTTAAACGATTACTCTTTCAAAATACTATCCTGTAAAATCATTTTGCTTATATATATCATCACTTTCAAAATTTTACGTGACTTTGGAATATTTTTAAAAATCTATTGAGAATACTTTTGAAAATAATATTTACTTGACTTTGGAAAATTTTCCAGGACACTTAAGGAAATTTCCTTGTAGTTAACAAGTTTTCCTAGGATTGTGTCAGACTGGAAAAGAAACCAAAGCAAGTAAAAGATTATGTGTAAGTACTTTCAAAAAGATAAGTCAAGTAATTTTAGTAATTTTCTTTGATATTTTAAAAGTACTTATGTTTTTCAAATTCATAATATCTTTCAAAATACTTATGCCTTTCAAAAGCTCAATAAAGTACTTGCATTCTTGTGCATTTTTTAAAATATTCAGAACAAGTAAACTTATTGTTTATCATAACACTTGACATTACTTCGCTCAATTTTTCTCACAAGCTCTGATACACAAATTTAAATTTCTTTTAAAATATATTTTACAAAGTTTTTTATTGATATAAGACCAAGGGGGAGAGTAGAAAAAGTGAAATTAAAAATTTCTTTCTTAAAAGTTTTTCCCTTTTTCAAAGAAAGTTTTTCTTAGAATGGTCTAAAACACAAGAAGAAGAATTTCACATTAAGGGGGAGAAAAAGGAAAGAGAGAAAGGAATTTTTTAAAGTGCTTCAAAAATTTCGAAGTATTTCTAAAGTGTTTCTCAAACTTTTTGAGTACATATTTTTCTCCTAAGTAAAATTTTCCTTAGTAAACAAATTTATTCCCAATTCTCAAAATTTGAAACTTTGTTTAAGGGAAATCTAGCTTCAAAATTTTGCCTAAATTTTGAAAAATGTTGCCTAAAATTTGAAACAAGTTTTGTTAGTGAAAATGCCTTTACTCCATTTTTTGAAAAACACTTTGTTAAAGACATGAAGCACTTAGGAAAACTCAAAAATCCCTGTTAGATACCTTGAACTCCCATGTTTGTTTTTGATATATGTCAAAGGGGGAGGAAAGGTCAAAGTTAAGGATTTTGCAAGTATTCAGGGATTTAGGGGGAGTATGAAAAAAAAAAATTTTTGAAGATAAATTTCTTTTATATACTTCATTGTGTTTTTTTTTCCTATACTTCATTGTGTTTTTACCTTCTTTTATTAACTGTTATAAGATTTTACTTAACTTTGAATTGTGTTGCCATAAATCAAAAAGGGGGAGATTGTTGGTGCAGGAAGCACCATATCGAACCTTGTTATGATATTGGCAAAGGATTCAAAGTTAAGTGTTATTTGTGATCTAATGTTGTTACTTGAGTGTGCAGAAACAAAGTCCTAGCGAAGGGTTGCTAGGCACCTGGCGAAGGGATGCCAGGAAACCAAGTCCTAGCGAAGGGCTGCTAGGCACCTGGCGAAGGGCTGCCAGGAAACCAAGTCCTAGCGAAGGGCTGCCAGGAAACAAAGACCTAGCGAAGGGCTGTTAGGCACCTGGCGAAGGGCTGCCAGGATACAAAGCCCTAGCGAAGGACAGCTAGGCACCGGGCGAAGGGCAGCTCGGCCTCCAAGACCTGACAAAGGACCGTTAGGCAAAAGTCCAACCAAAGGAACGGTTGGCATCAGGTAAATTCTCCCGAGAGGAGTAGGTGAGGATGCGTTCCCCGTCGAGGGAACAGTAGGCGTCGGTTCGACCTAGGGCTCCATTTTGGAGACCAAAGTCAGAACCAAGACAGCTAAGGCTGTATAAAAGAATAATATAATTGCTATTTGGACTAACCCTGGATGCAGGATCGAAGGACTGAGTATCTGCAGCTCAGAGAGCCTCAAAGGAGTGAGGCAGAAGCTGAGCAGGGCGCCCCGGATGATCCGGGCACCCCCATGGTCAACCCAAGTCTGCAAGAAGTGAAAACACACCTCAAAGCGCCTTGACAGCTAGATTCGGGGCGCCCCGGATGATCCGGGCGCCCCGCCTGTTCCGGGCGCCCCGCCTGTCGCGGGCGCCCCACGTGTCGCGGGCGCCCCCACTGCCAGCTGCCGAAGCGCGCCCTTGCGAAGCCGAGAAGATAAAGCTTTGACCGGTCAATGCGGGCGCCCCGAGCGCTCCGGGTGCCCCGGTCAAAGCAGATCCAGAGGATCAGACGCGACCGAGAGCTCTGCGGATCAGAGGCCACGTGGGGGGCGCCCCTAACGGTCCGGGCGCCCCCAGGCCCTATATAAAGGGCCCTCGACCCCAAGCTTCAAACAACTGTTCACTCAACGCCTCAAAGCTCTTCTACGCTCGTGCCTTGCTCTGGACACTCTCCAACTCGAGCCGACGACGTCCCGCTGCTCCAAAAAAGTTGATCTACTCCGGACGTCGGTAAAGAAGAGCGTTCTTTTTATTTACTGCACTTGTCTTTGTAATTAAATTCTGTAAACCTTTTTGCGCCTATATAGAATTGCCCAAAATAAACGGTCAACGACCGTGGGCCTTGGAGTAGGAGTCGACACAGGCTCCGAACCAAGTAAATCGACTGTGTCTCTGTGTCTTGTTTTTTAATTTCCGCTGCGTACTTACTCTTACTCAAATCCGAAAGTTTTCCGATATTCACCCCCCCTTTATCGGTTTTCTCGATCCAACAGTTGGATAGCGGTTGCTCCAGACACATGACTGGAGATAAATTGAAGTTCACCAAACTCAAGTTGAAGAACCTAGGCTCAGTGGCATTTGGCAACAATGCTACACTCAAGGTAATTGGGTCAGGTAATATTGAACTCAAAACTGATTTTGTTATTAAGAAAGTTCTTTTGGTTGAAAACTTCAATTTTAACTTGCTTAGCATAAGTCAGTTATGTGATTCTGGTTATATAGTCACCTTCAACAATTCTAACTGCCTGATTAGAAATGTACAAGACTCAGAAATCATACTTAAGGGCACTAGGAAAAACAATGTATACACTATAAACCTACCCCTAGTACCCAAATGTATGTTAACTCAGTTAGAACAATCAAACCTCTGGCATAGGAGATTAGGTCATACCAATCTGAGAACTATCTCAAAAATCACCCAACTTGGATTAATCAAAGGTATCCCCAAAATTAAAAATAATGAAAACCTAATATGTGAATCATGTAATCAAGGCAAACAAACCAAATCTAATCACAAATTAATCCAATCTGATTTAACTCAAACCACACTTGAGCTCCTGCACCTTGACCTATTTGATTCACATGGAGCCAAGTCACTAAGCGGGAACCGATACTGCTTAGTAATAGTTGATGATTACTCTAGGTTCACCTGGGTTAGGTTTCTAAAAACCAAAGATGAAACCCTAAACCTATTTAATGAATTCTGCAAACTAATTGAAAATCAAAACGACACTAAAATTAAAAGACTTAGGAGTGACCACGGGGGAGAATTTGAAAATCAACGGTTCGAGGAATTCTGTAAGGTAAATGGGTATTTACATGAATTTTCATGTCCTAGAACCCCCCAACAAAATGGAATAGTCGAAAGAAGGAATAGAACATTACAGGAAGCCGCTAGGGCCATGCTCAACGAATTTAGCCTAGCAAACCAATATTGGGCAGAAGCAATTAGTACGGCTTGTTACATCCAAAATAGGGTTCTGATTAACAAGCGACACAACAAAACACCCTATGAACTGTACTACCATAGACTCCCAAATCTACATTACCTAAGGGTCTTTGGATCCAAAGTCCATATCCTAAACACCAAAGACTATTTAGGAAAATTTCAGTCCAAGTCAAACCCAGGTATCTTCCTAGGATACTCAACCACAAGTAGAGCCTATAGAGTTTACAACAAACAAACTAAGAAAATTGAAGAAACAACAAACTTAATATTTGATGAAGAAATCATCTCAACATCTGATAATCCAGACCTAACTTCATCAAATTCTGATCAAGAAAATAATGAACAAACTAGTGAATCTTTAATTGAACCCTTAAACGAACTAACTATTGAACTAATTAATGAGTCAACTGAACCAATTATCGAACCAACAAATCAACCAGCCCAAAGAGTCGAATCAAATAGTGAACCAAACCAACCAGCCGGACCTGAGGTTGAACCAAGTTCTAGAAGAACCAAGAAACCCAGACTTAGTCACCCAACCGATCAAATTGTGGGTGATCCAACTCTAGGAGTCAAGACTAGATCCTCCTACAGAAACCTTAGTCAAATAGCTATGATATCAAAAATTGAACCCAAAACTATAGAGGAAGCCCTACCTGACCCTGATTATATCATAGCTATGCAAGAAGAATTAGCCCAATTTGAGTGGAACCAAGTCTGGGAACTAGTGCCTAAACCTGAAGGCAAATCCATCATTGACACTAAGTGGGTCTTTAGGAATAAGCTAAATGATCAAGGAGAAATAGTTAGAAATAAAGCCCGCTTAGTAGCTAAGGGATTCAGCCAAGTAGAGGGATTAGATTACGATGAAACATATGCCCCAGTAGCTAGACTTGAGTCCATTAGAATGTTGTTAGCCTTTGCATCCCATAAAGGATTTAAGCCATATCAAATGGATGTAAAGTCAGCTTTCCTAAATGGATTCATTAAAGAAGAAGTTTATGTAGGACAACCCCTTGGGTTTGAGGACTTAGACAGACCTGACCACGTTTACAAATTAACTAAAGCACTATATGGGTTAAAACAAGCACCTAGGGCTTGGTATGAACGTTTATCAACTTACTTAACTTCTAAAGAATTTAAACAAGGACAAATTGACTCAACCTTATTTATTAAAACCCTAGGAAAAGATATATTTATTGCCCAAATTTACGTAGATGACATAATCTTTGGATCCACCAACACAAACTTCCTAAAAGAGTTTGTCAAGATAATGGAAAATGAATTTGAAATGAGCTTAGTTGGTGAGCTTACCTTTTTCCTAGGACTACAAATCAAACAAACTAGAGATGGAAACTACGTCCATCAATTCAAATATGCTAAAGAGTTAATAAAGAAATTTAAAATGGATAACTCTAAAAGCATAAGTACCCCCATGGTCACTAATGTAAAAATAGATAGTGACCCTGATGGTAAGGCAGTACACCTCAAACTATATAGAAGTATGATAGGTAGTCTACTGTACCTTACAGCCAGCAGACCTGACATTCTTTTTGCTGTAGGGATGTGTGCTAGATACCAAACATGTGTTAAGGAAATGCACTTAGCAGCCCTAAAAAGAATACTAAGATATGTAAAGGGCACCATAAATGTAGGGATTTGGTATCCTAAAACCTCAACCTTCAATTTGTCAGGATACTTGGATTCTGACTATGCTGGTTGTAAATTAGATAGAAAGACCACAAGTGAAAGCTGCCAGCTATTAGGGAATAGTCTAGTAAGTTGGTGCAGCAGAAAACAACATTGTGTAGCTCTGTCCACAACTGAAGCTAAGTATGTAGCCTTAGGAGAGTGTGTATCACAACTTTTATGGATGATACACACTCTTAAGGACTTCCAGCTCAACTACACCCAAACTCAAGTATTTATTGACAATATAAGTTAAATTAATCTAACTAAGAACCCAATCCAACATTCCAGAACAAAACACATAGAAGTTAAACATCACTTTGTAAGAGACCATGTAGCCAGGGGTGAGATAGTACTTAAGCATATAGACTCAAAATCCAACTTAGCTGATATATTCACAAAACCCTTACCTGAGTTTAAGTTCAGCTCACTAAGAAGGCAGTTAGGATTGTGCTCTGTAGAATAGATTAACTCTACTTTTGATTTTTTTTGCTTTACTTAATTTAAATATCAGGTTCTAAAAGAATTTTGAAAAACTATTTTTCTTTAATTTCAAAATCAGTTTTATTTCAAATCTTTTCCGACTTAGTGTTATTTTTAAAACCACCCCTTTCAAAACTAGGGTTTTTTCGCAAATGGACTTACCCTAGGCCCTAACCCTAGAACTGCATGCACCTATAGATTTAGAAGCCAGCATCTCACAAGCACCTTAGGGTACTTTTGATTGATAACCTAGAAATAGTTGAGATGCCTAGGTCTTTGCCTTAATTCAAGATGCTTTAAGTCAGTGCATCTGCAGTAATTGGGGCACTAAATACAACTTACACAGCAATCAAGTTAAGTGTCAAGTTTAGAAAATCTAACTTTAACAGAAGCACTTAACTTGACTAACCCTAGCAAAAACTACTGCTTATAACAGTTAGTAAGTAGCTAAATGGGTTAGACAGGTCCCTACAAGAGAAAATCAACTGATTTGGTTTAAGTCTTATCATGAATTGGTTCAGTACAGCAAAATCATGCAAATATTTTCCTTTATGAAAGTTATTTCCTTTATGCAATTTAATTTCTGCTATATTTACCTGTTTTTGATATATGGCAAAGGGGGAGAGATAAGAAAGGATAGAATTTAAAATTTTTTATTTTTGTCTGTCTCTCAAAATTTCAAAATCTATCCCATATTCAAAAAGGTACTTAAGCTTTTCAAAAATTTTCTAAGTACTTAAGCTTTTCAAAAATTTTCTAAGTACTTAAGCTTTTAATTTTCTAAGTACTTAAGCCTTTCAAGTACTTAAGCTTCTCAAAAACTTACTAAGTACTAGAGCTTGTCAAAAATTTACTAAGTACTTAAGTTAAAGCTTTCAAAAACTTTTGAGTACTTTAAAACTTAAGGCTTCAAAATTTTTCTAAGTACTCTAAACTCATGTTTCCAAAAACTCTTCTATGTACTTTTAAAAAATTAAGTTGTCAAAAGATTTCCAAGTACCTAAACTTAAGTTTTCAAAAGTGCAAAAATCATTTTTGAAAATACAAAAGCCTTCTGTTGAAAAGTTCCAAGTAAAAAAATTTTTCCTTAAACTTAGAACCCCACGAATTTTTGAAAAATCTAGGGGGAGAGTCCTTCCAAAGGGAGGGAACAAAATTTAATGTTTTTACATGCATTGATTAAACTTAACTTTTTGAACCAGGGTTGCCATAAATCAAAAAGGGGGAGATTGTTGGTGCAGAAAGCACCCAAGTCAAACCTGTGTTTTGATAATAGCAACAGGGTTCAAAA
This sequence comes from Boesenbergia rotunda, assembly GCA_024364735.1. NCBI lineage: Eukaryota > Viridiplantae > Streptophyta > Magnoliopsida > Zingiberales > Zingiberaceae > Boesenbergia > Boesenbergia rotunda. The sequence goes on along the minus strand of JAGFNQ010001523.1, from coordinate 537,820 downwards.
GTTAAGTCTCACATGTTATCTAACAATGTTACTCTAGTGTGCAGGGTAAAAAGCCCTAGCGAAGGAATGCTAGACACTGGAGAAGGAATGTCAGGGTAAAAAGCCCTAGTGAAGGAATGCTAGGCACTGGCGAAGGAATGCCAGGGTAAAAAGCCCTAGTGAAGGACTGCTAAGCACTGGCGAAGGAATGCCAGGGTAAAAAGCCCTAGCGAAGGACTGCTAGGCACTGGCGAAGGAATGCCAGGGTAAAAAGCCCTAGCGAAGGACTGCTAGGCGCCAGGCGAAGGACAGCCTGGGATTAAAGCCCTAGCGAAGGAATGCTAGGCACCGGGCGAAGGACAGCTCGGCATCCAAGACCTGGCGAAGGACCGCGAGGCAAAAGTCCAACCAGAGGAGCGGTTGGCATCAGGTACATTCTCCCGAGAGGAGTAGGTGAGGACGCGTTCCCCGTCGAGGGAACAGTAGGCGTCGGTTTGACCTAGGGCTCCATTTTGGAGACCCAAAGTCAGAACCAAGACAGCTAAGCCTGTATAATTAATATGTTACTGCATTTTGGACTAACCCTGGATGCAGGACCGAAGGACCGAGTGTCTGCAGCTCAGAGAGCCTCAAAGGAGTGAGGCAGAAGCTGAGCAGGGCGCCCCGGATGTTCCGGGCACCCCCAAGGTGAAGACCAACCAGCAGGAGCAAACTCTGCTTCGACATTGACTGTTGGGGCGCCCCGGATGCTCTGGGCGCCCCCATCGCTCTGGGCGCCCCACATGCTGCGGGCGCCCCAGCGTTAAGTACCGAAGCAGCTCCCCTCGAAGCCAGCGGATAAGAGAGCTGACCCGATCAACCTGGGCGCCCCCGTCAAAGCTTGATCCCGATTTTTGAGGGATCAGAGCTGACTGAGACCGAGGCGGATCGGCTGACACGTGGGGGGCGCCCCTGACGTTCCGGGCGCCCCCAGGGCCTATAAAAAGGCCCTCCAACCAAGGCTTCAGGACATCCAAGTTTTCCAACGCATTCACGCTCTTCCGTTCCCGCGCTCTGCTCCAGAAACCTCCTGACTCGAGATACAAGCGCCGACGACGTCAAACTGCTCCGAAAATATCATCTACTCCGGACGTCGGTAAAGAAGAGTTGATTTTTAATTTACTGCACTTATTCTGTAATCAATCTTTGTAAACTGCTTTTGCGTCTCATATAGAATTGCCTAAAGTAAACGATCAACGATCGTGGGCCTTGGAGTAGGAGTCGACCTAGGCTCCGAACCAAGTAAAATCATGTGTTCGTGTGTTGGTTTTAATTTCCACTGTGCAATTTCTCTCATATTAAATCCGAACGTTTTCCGATATTCACCCCCCCTTTATCGGTTATCTCGATCCAACACTATCCATTTTCCTTGCTCGATTAAGACGTCTTCAGTGTCTAACTCTCAGTTAAGTCTTTGTTCCCAGCTTTACTCACCAGGTCTTCGGTGCCCAACCCTCAACCAAGACTTCATACCCAACCCTACAGATCAGGACTTCGTGCCTAGGTAAACTAGGACTTTCTTGTACACTTAGTGAAACACATTAGCTCACAAACAATACTTAACATTGAACCCTTTGCCAATCAAAACAAGGTTCGATATGGTACTTTCGGCACCAATAATCAGTTGACTGATCAAACCCATCAATCGACTAATGACCTAGTTTTACATACATAGATCTCTGAATGATCTCCATTTCACACTAAAAATTTATTCATTCTGATATATGAGTCAAAAGTTATAACCTTTGAAAGTTTGTTTTATCTGTTTCACACCGAAAATTGTCTCTAAATTTGGTTGATATTGTTATAACCAAAAGGAATTTAGATGTCTCTACAATGGTATAATATTGTTCACTTTGGGCTTAAGCCCTCATGGTTTTACTCTTACACTTTATCCAAAAGGTCTCTTACTAATGGAGATATCTTTCCTTTATAAGTCCATGATCCTTTCCATATGTTTTCAATGTGAGACTTTATTTGCAACCATTGTAACCCAACATTCCTCCTCTCAAATGAAAGAATATCATTATTCTCATGGTCTAGGACTCCCCTTGAGCATCGGGTCACTCTTGATTCTGCTAAGAGCCTCTCCTCGAGCATCGGGTCAGTCTTGACCTACTGAAGGCCTCCCCTACTTCGTTCAAGGTTCCACCCACATGGTTCGATCTAGATCATGACTTTGGCTCGTATTTCTTCTGGCGAATAGTCCGGTGAAGAGCAACCTATCTCTGATACCAATTGTTAGGACTAAAAAAAATTTAAATATCTTTATAATGGTATGATATTGTTCATTTTGAGCCTAAGTCCTCATGGTTTTTCTCTTGGCCTCTATCCAAAACATCTCATATCAATGGAGATATCTTTCCCTTATAAGTCCATGATCTTTTCCATATATTTTCAATGTGGGACTTTGCTTGCAACCATTGCAACCCAACAGTTATAATGACCAAATTTACCTAAACATCTCTACCACCCGTGACCTTTTTGGACTTTCCTCGCCTTGCATCTAGCCCTACGACCTACAAGGACATTCTCTTTCCTAATATCTAGTTGTCTTCAACCTACCAGGATTTTCTTTGCTCAGTATCCGATCCATCATGACTTGGCGAGACTTCTATCATCACTAAGTATCTAGCCCTTAATGACCCACCTAGACTTTCCATTTTATGCTAAGTGTTCGGTCCTCCATAACTCACTTGGACTTTACTTCTCATGTCAACTCTAGGTTGGACTTCTGACCACTAAGTGTTCAATCAACCATGACTCACCTAGACTTCTCTCTTGCTAATTACCCATTGACTTCTGATCACTAAGTGTCCAGTCAACCGTGATTCATTTAAAATTTTCATATCTTGTTAAGTATCTAGTCAACCTTGACCTACTTGTCTTTTTGTTAGGATCGATTCCGTACGTTAGAGGGGGGTGAATAGCGTTTCTTCGATTCTTTCAACCTACGTTGTTAGTTTGCACAGTGGAAATACAAGATAATAAAACCAACAACAAAGAACAAACGCTAACAAACCATATTTAGTTGGTATCCACCCCGGCCGGGTGACTAATCCAACAATCCGTCGGTGGATCACTCCCCGGATAACCTCCGGCTATCACGTGTCGCTCCTTGTGGGTGGAGAAACCTCACCACAACACCTTGGACGCTTTGTGAACACAGTAGACTACTAACCGGCTTTACCCAAGCAGGTTTCGTCAAGAAGCTCAGCCACCACGACGTCCTCTTTAAATAGGACTCGGGGCTGATTTCTCGCTACCAGTCGACTGCCCCCAGGGCAGTCGACTGGTGCCAGCCAGATTCGACCGTTGACACTCCCAACGTTCGAATTCTGCCAGCTCACCAGCCACCTACCAGTCGACTGCCCCCAGGGCAGTCGACTGGTCCCAGGCTGAGACCTTTCAGTGAGTTCCATCAGTCGACTGCCCCCAGGCCAGTCGACTGGTCTACTCACCCACCTAAGGTTACCCATCCTGAGTACATTCCACTCCGCACTCAAACCCTAGGATTTCCCGAGTACAATCACACTGCACTCATACCCTCACGACTTGACTGACTCCTCCTCCGCAGCCTCGACTATTGCCTTCGCGCCCTCTTCATCTTCGGCTCCCGTCCCTCGGATGCACGCAAGCCTCCAGCTTGCCTCCATGCCATCCTTCACGCATGCCTCGAAGTCCGCGCCCATCAGCTCATCGTCCCTGCTCACCAAGGTCCCTCGGATGCGTACGCAAGCCTCCAACTTGCCTCCATGCCATCCTTCACCGTACCGAGGCCGTCCAGTCAAGTCCATATGCGTAACCTGTACAACCTGCACACTCAACATACGCATATCAAATACAAGGGTAAACCTAACTTAAACCCTTTGCCCAAACATCAAAACCCATGGTCACTCCGGACCATCCTAGGGCCGATTGCTCCAACAATCTCCCCCTTTTTGATGTTTGGCAATTCGTTTAAGTTAGGGAAAGCAAGATAGTAGTAATAGCAAAAACCATGCTAAAATAAATGCATATGCAATGCAAGTATGGATCCTATCCCAAGGCATCCTACACCTAACCCTCCGAGTTAGGAATTTTACACCTAGCCCTCCAAGCTAGGAATTTCCCACCTAACCCTCCAAGTTAGGTTTTTTCACCAACATGGGCTTTTTAAAGCTTCACCCAAGCTCCCCCTATATTGGACATACAAAGGCTTTTTAAGAACCTCTCCCAGGTTCCCCTTACGCCAAGAATGGAACAACCATGCTCCCCCTTAATCTCGGCTCACCCTAAACCTAGGGTTTCTAGCAAAGGTATGTTTGGTTTCCCACTTAAACCCAACATTTCTCCCCCTTTGCCATACATCAAAAAGACCCCAATAATATCCCAATTATTAATTCTTTTAATCCCCAATGATGCTAAACACAGTATACTAAACCCCCATACACTTGTTCCTTGTCATTTGGATCCCAAGTCAGCTGCTGATACCCAAATCAGCCCTGACCAGTCGACTGCCCCCAGGGCAGTCGACTGATACTCTGATAATCAGTTTTCTGGTCGAATTTCAGAAACGCGCCAGAAATTCCACAAATTTCCAAACTTCGTGGATAACTTTGTGTAACCTATACCTACTTGGGAAAAATACATCTACCCATGTATCTATTACCATTCTCAAGTTTGACACAAAATCTAAAAATTTTAAAATGATAATCAAGGCAACTAGGAGGCAACCTCCCCCTTTACCCATGCCTTCTCCCAATTTTCATTTTTCCCAGGCTAAGTTCTACCCAACTTAACCTCCTAGACACCACGTTGAGTCATACACCACCCAACACTCGAGTTCTTCCCCCTTTGACACTCTTATAGCATTACCCGAGGCAATCTTTCCCTAAGTGCCAAAAAGAACTCAACAAAAGTCTAAAAACTCTAAAGTTTGCAAGCACACTTGCTAGGATATACCCTATCCTAGAAAAATATGATATCATGGAAATATCAAGTGTGCTTGACTTTTGGTACACATCTAAGTTTCTTAAGGATTTTGCATTAAGTATCAACTTTCAAATTCGTTTCTAATTCCATGTGTTTGTCAAATCTACCCATCATAATTCGACACATGGAATTGTCCTCAATGTTCCCTGTTTAACCTCTAAATCTTAGATACCTAGGAAACCTTATCAATCCTTCTTGATTTCCATAAAATCCAATAAATTCTTATCAAATCATGGGATAACATTTTATTCAAAGAATATGAAATCAAAACCAAGAATTTTAGTCCTAAACCATATTCCATAACCAAATTTGCAATTTCTGATTAGCCAACATTCTCATTTTCCATTTCAGCCTACGGACCAGTCGACTGCCCATGAGGCAGTCGACTCCCAAACCTCACAGAATGTTTTCGGGGCTGAATTCACTTCGGACCAGTCGACTGCCCCCAAGGCAGTCGACTGATACCTGAATTTCAGGTTTTCAGCCCCAATTTCAGTAATGCCTAGTTAATTTGACAAATCTCCAAAAATTATGAAATTTTGTGGGGAGATTTGTGAAGCCAATATCTACTTGGGAAAAATATGTTTCTAAATAAATGTACTCCAAATCCCAAGATTGGCACGAAATCCTACTTCTTCTAAAGTGTATCATTAAAACCTTAGCTCAAAGTTCTAATTTCGACCTCATCTTGATGGTTCTTCCCATACTCATTCATAATCCATTAGTAGTATCAAGTTACATGGTATTTTCATATTAAACCCAATTTCTTTTAATTATAATACCATTTCCAATCTTTTTCTCCCTACATCCCCCTTTTAGTGTGCCAAAACTTATAATTAAGACTTACCCAAGTCTCTCAATCCTATTTGGCACATTTCATCCAATTCCTTGGGAGAAAAACTTTTGAGATCCATTTACCATGGACCCCAAAGGCTCCTAGAGCTCCCCCTTGAACTCTGAGCCCTAGCCACCTCCCTAGGTAACTCAATCCACACTAAGCCACACCGGTGTGCCACCGGTGACTCTTGGCCCACAAAGTGAACCTTCTTAACCTTGGACACCTTGTCCTTGGTTAAGTCACCCTTTCTACCCTTGAATGACATTCCCTTGCCATCCTTACCATGATTGTATACCTTCCCAGCATACTTCTTTTTGTTGGTCTTAGAGGTCTTAGACCGGTATCCCAATCCCGATCTATCGTAGTTGGGTTTCAAACTACCCAACACTATATCTAGACCCTTAGATCCGACGGAGAATCTTTCTAGGGCCTTTTCTAAAGTATCAAGTCTTGCCCTCAAGGCTCGATTTTCCCTTTCTAGGCCTTGAACTCTAGAGTCCATATGTCCACTTTGGGCATTAGTAGACCTATCCACATTCCTAGGCATATGTTTTCCTTCCTTGGGCTTAATGCCTTTAGCCTTGGATACATATGTCTTAGGCCTATCATGATGCATGCTTTTTCTAGAGTGGTGATCTACCTTGTTATCCTTATTCCTATCATTGTACTTAAATCCAATGTTATGTACCATTAAGCAATTTTCATGAAATCTAGCATGCATAGATGAATGATTTGTATTATTTTTAGAATGTAAGGAAGAACTTGAAATTGAATTTCTTTTTAAACTAGGGTTAGGAAATACCTCCCTTACCCTTGTAGTCCTTCCTTGTTGTGAGTTTTGCTTTCTTCTCTCTTCTTTCTCCCATCTCCTAAGGTGCTCCATCTTCTTTAGCTCCTTTTTCCTTGGACACTTGGTGTGGTAGTGCCCTAACTCACCACACGTGAAGCATCTAATCCTCTTTTTCTTAGCTTGAGCCTCTTCATTCCTACAACCCACATTAGCTTTAAAGGAATTACAATGGGTTTAGGGTGTACTTCCTTTTTACCTTTTGGGCACTTATCCTTATAGTGCCCCTTTTCGTTGCACCCAAAGCATGTGATGTGATCTTTCTTCTTTGCTTTGGTGGAGGTAGAGGCTTCTTCTTGTGCTTGTATGATTGAGGGTCCCTCCTCCCCCTCAATTCTTGAAGTTGATGCCTCTTCTTCTTCTCTTGAGGAGGTTGATGACCTTTCACATAGCTCCTCCTCCTCACTTGAAGAACTTGATACTTCACTTGATGAAGTGGATGACTCATTTCTCTCCTCTTCTTGAGTCATGAGGCTCACTTCATTGGAATCTTCTTTTGATTTAGCTTGGATGGTGTTCTTATGAAAATCTTCTATTTTACTCCATAATTCGCACGCATTTTTATATGTCCCTACACCACTCAAAATATAATTAGGTAAAACATCAATTAATACATCTATTACCTTCTTGTTTGCCCTAGAGTAGTCTTGTTGCTCTTGAGTCCAATATCTAGGACGAAGCTTCTTTCCATGCTTGTCCTTTGGAACTTCGAAGGGCTCTTCTAGCATGACCATGCACTTCCACTCCATGCTAAGCCAATTCTTCATCCTCGCCCGCCAATAGTCGAAATCCTCATTGTCGTAGGGCGGTGGAGTGTAGATGTTGTCTCCCAACTTGTCTTCCATTGTTTCTTCTCCTCTAGCGGTTGCTCCCTCGGCGGTTAGTCCGATCAAGAGCGGTCCTTCGCTCTGATACCAATTGTTAGGATCGATTCCGTACGCTAGAGGGGGGTGAATAGCGTTTCTTCGATTCTTTCAACCTACGTTGTTAGTTTGCACAGCGGAAATACAAGATAATAAAACCAACAACAAAGAACAAACGCTAACAAACCATATTTAGTTGGTATCCACCCCGGCCGGGTGACTAATCCAACAATCCGTCGGTGGATCACTCCCCGGATAACCTCCGGCTATCACGTGTCGCTCCTTGTGGGTGGAGAAACCTCACCACAACACCTTGGACGCTTTGTGAACACAGTAGACTACTAACCGGCTTTATCCAAGCAGGTTTCGTCAAGAAGCTCAGCCACCACGACGTCCTCTTTAAATAGGACTCGGGGCTGATTTCTCGCTACCAGTCGACTGCCCCAAGGGCAGTCGACTGGTGCCAGCCAGATTCGACCGTTGACACTCCCAACGTTCGAATTCTGCCAGCTCACCAGCCACCTACCAGTCGACTGCCCCCAGGGCAGTCGACTGGTCCCAGGCTGAGACCTTTCTGTGAGTTCCATCAGTCGACTGCCCCCAGGCCAGTCGACTGGTCTACTCACCCACCTAAGGTTACCCATCCTGAGTACATTCCACTCCGCACTCAAACCCTAGGATTTTCCGAGTACAATCACACTGCACTCATACCCTCACGACTTGACTGACTCCTCCTCCGCAGCCTCGACTGTTGCCTTCGCGCCCTCTTCATCTTCGGCTCCCGTCCCTCGGATGCACGCAAGCCTCCAGCTTGCCTCCATGCCATCCTTCATGCATGCCTCGAAGTCCGCGCCCATCAGCTCATCGTCCCTGCTCACCAAGGTCCCTCGGATGCGCACGCAAGCCTCCAACTTGCCTCCATGCCATCCTTCACCGTACCGAGGCCGTCCAGTCAAGTCCATATGCGTAACCTGTACAACCTGCACACTCAACATACGCATATCAAATACAAGGGTAAACCTAACTTAAACTCTTTGCCCAAACATCAAAACCCATGGTCACTTCGGACCATCCTAGGGCCGATTGCTCCAACACTTTTCACTCAAGTAACTTAACATATTGATCGATCGTCAAGTATTTGATCAACCTTGACCTACTAAAAGTCTCAACCAATTAATATTTTGATCAAACATCAAAATTCTAACTCGAGTCAACTCAAGCTTGGTCAACTTGGCCAACCTTACCAAGGGTTTGATGAGCGTAGATATGATACACTTTTATCCTTATTTTCACACTCATTCACTTGTTATTATTTATTCATATTTGCGTTATTATGTCCCTTTCTTAGCTTTTATCAGCATATTCCCTATTTCTAGTTCGGAGATTTACTTTTGCTCTATTTTCATTTTTATGAGTGTTTCGGAGTAGAAAAGATGCAAAAGGGAGCAATTCAAACCAGGAGACTCGACAAGATTGGCGTAGTCCAAGAGGAGCAGCCCACGTGCAACTCACATGATCGGGCCGTGCACCATAGCACAACCCATGCCTCCTTCCCAGCCATGGTCGTGCCTCATAGGCATGGTCCTGTTCAAGTCGTACAAGCCGTGAAGACCTGGTCATACCCCATGGCACGACCCATTCTCCAAACTCCTTCTCCTGCTGTGCCTATTAGGCACGACCAAGCTGTGGACGTGCTCAACTTGATGAAGGTGGCACAGTTGGGTCATGCCACCAGGCATGGCCCTACCTTTGGCCATGCCACCCTGCCCATGTTTAGTATAGCTAGGTTGTGCCACCAGGCACGACCCTGCCTTAGGCCATGTCACCAGGCATGACCCTACCTTCGGCTATGCCACCTAAGCCGTGCTTAGCATGGCTATGTTGTGCCACTAGGCACGACCGTGCAACTAGGCATGGCATGTGCCACTAGGGTCAAGCGACCCTATCTATAAAAGGGGACTTCCTCCCCTTTTCTTGGGGAGGAAGTTTCCCCCTTTGATGGGAACTATCCCTAGGCTCCACCTATCATCTCCGATGATCTCCGGCCTCTCCACCTCATCTCCGACGCTCCCGTATCTCTAAAAGGCATTGGATTGGTTTTGAAGACCAACCATTGGCGACTACTAAGCTTCTCTTCTCCTTCTTCTCTATTTTGTTAAAAGCTTGCTATTTCTTCAAGTTTTCATTCTTTCCTGTGTCTCTCAAGTAGATTCCCCATGTTCTAGGGCTTAGAGAGTATATGTGATGTGTTCTTGATGATAACTCTATGGTTTGTAATGTCCTTGGATTAATGATGTGGTTTTGGAACATTTCTTGTTTAATGAAATGCATCTATGAATATTTTGTGCTTAGATCTCTTGAATACTTACATGATTGTTGTGTTGATTGAACATATTGTGTAGATAAATGCCCATTAAGAGGAGATGCTTAAGGTTGTTTGCCCAAGGTAGCCTTAGTTACAGAGATATGTCATTCTAACTAGATAACCTGTGCACTTCTTTGACTCGGTCACTGCTTCCACATAAGGATAGAGCTAATCCTTGCTTAATGGGTGCCCTCTAGTCCCATGTTAGGATATGACGTGTAATTTAGGATTGTATGGCTGGGGCCACCTAAGTGACATAGGTATGTCGTGATAAACCAGACAACCTAAGTTACCTTGCCTATCTAATGACACCAGATAGCTAATGGGGGAGACACTCTGACTTGCTGAATGGGAATCCTCTAGTCCCGTGTTAGGAGATGACTTGTGTAATTTAGGATCGTATGACCGGGGCCACTTGAGTGACATAGGTATGTCATGCTAAATCATACATCGTAAGTTACCTAGCCTATCTAATTACACTGGATATCTAATGGGGGATACTCGTTCAAGTCAGTAATCTAGTTAGACTACTTATGATCCCAAACCATTGAGAGCAAGACATTTACAACCCATAGAGCCTCGAGGACACTCACATGGAAACCTAAACCCTAGGACATACCCCTCTTATAGCTTTTCACCCTCCATGAGCCTAGACTCTCTCTCTCTCTCTCTCTTTTTAGAGCAAGTCCTTATGCACTCTACACTCGATCAACCTAGCTAGTTCAACCTTACAACCTCCCTAGTGGTTGTCAATCCTCATTCCCTATGGATTTGATATTGTATTACTTGACGATATTTCTATACACTTACGTATTGCTATCAAATTTTTGGCATCGTTGCCAGGGACTGAGACGTGCGACATTAGGTGACTAGCATTTCGAGCTAGATTAGGCATTCCTTTTTTATTGTGTACATATTGGTACATATTTGCTTTTCTTTTACTTGTAGATATCTATATTTTTGTGCTTTTATATAAAATATAAAAACTGTTGGATCGTGAAAAGCCGATAGAGGGGGGGGTGAATATCGGAAATCATTTTTTTTTCGGAAAACTAAGAGTAAGTGCACAGCGGAAATAAAAATACGAGACACAGCACAAAGACACAGTGATTTTTACTTGGTTCGGAGCCTGTGTCGACTCCTAC
>JAGFNQ010001523.1:464274-526634 GCA_024364735.1 Boesenbergia rotunda | reverse complement strand
GGAGCCCCTTTTTGCTTCGCTTTGTTTTTGGTTTACCTTGAGGGCGCCCTGGACACTCAGGGCGCCTTACTCAGCTGCTGCCTCACTCCTTTGAGGCTCTCTGAGTTGCAGACACACGTTCCTTCGGTCCTGCATCCAGGGTTAGTCCAAAACACAATAAAATAGTTAATTTATTATTTTATACAACCTTAGCTGTCTTGGTTCTGACTTTGGTCTCCGAAATGGAGCCCTAGGTCGAACCGACGCCTACTGTTCCCTCGACGGGGAACGCGTCCTCACCTACTCCTCTCGGGAGAATTTACCTGTTGCCAACCGCTCCTTTGGTTGGACTTTTTCCTGACGGTCCTTTGTCAGGGCTTGGATGCCGAGCTACCCTTCGCCCGGTGCCTAGCAGTCCTTCGCTAGGTCTTCTGTCCCAGACTGTCCTTCGCCTGGTGCCTAGCAGTCCTTCGCTAGGTCTTCTATCCCAGACTGTCCTTCGCCTGGTGCCTAGCAGTCCTTCGCTAGGGCTTCTGTCCCAGACTGTCCTTCGCCTGGTGCCTAGCAGTCCTTCGCTAGGGCTTTTAACTCTGGCATTCCTTCACCAGTGCCTAGCGGTCCTTTGCTAGGGCTTTCACTGCACACTTGATTAACTTGTTAGAAAACAAGAAGGACTTAACTTTTGATCTATGTTGCCATTATCAAAACACAGGTTTGACTTAGGTGCATTCTGCACCAACAATCTCCCCCTTTTTGATTTATGGCAACCCTAGTTCAAAAAGTTAAGTTTAAGCAAGACATGAAAAAGTTTTAACTTTTGTTCCCTCCCCCTGGAAGGAATCTCCCCCTATGTTTTTCAACAATTTGTGGGGTTTTAAACACTTTACTTGTACTTAAGTTTTAGGTAACTTGAAAAATACATAGTAGAGTTTTTAAAGCATAAATGTTAGCTTAAATACTCTGTAGTATATAACAAGCTTAAGTACTTAGTAGGTTTTGAATCACTTTAGTACTTTAACAAATTTGAAAAACTTTAGCTTTAGAGTAAAAATAATTTTGACAAGCTTAAGTAGAAACCTTTTGAAAGGCTAGAGTACTTTGCAAAATTTGAAAGCTTTAAGTAAAGAATTTTGAAGCTACAGTACTTAGCAAAATTTTGAAAGCATGAAAAAAATTTTGAAGCTACAGTACTTAGCAAAATTTTGAAAGCATGAAAAAAATTTTGAAGCTACAGTACTTTGCAAAATCTTGAAAACTTAAGTAGAAGTTTCAAAAAGCTTAAGTATTTTTGAAAGCTTAAGTAGAAGTTTTGGCTTAAGTATTTTGAAGCTTGTAAAGCTTTTGAGCTAAGTTCTTTCAGAAAGTTAACCTTTTGAATACTTTTTGAATAAAGGATAGAGTTAAGAATTTTGAAAAGAAATATTTACTCTCTCCTTTCCTATCTCTCCCCCTTTGCCATATCTCAAACAATTAAACCTCCAGCATAAACTAGGAAATAAGTAAAAATTTTGCTGTACTGAATCAATCCATACTTAAATTTATACTACAATCAATCAATTCTCTCTGTAGGGGCCTGTCTAACGCAATTAGCTACTTACTAACTGTTATAAACAGTAGTTTTTTGCTAGGGTTAGTCAAGTTTAAGTGTTTTTGTTCAAGTTAGATTTTCTAAACTTGACACTTAACTTGATTGCTGTATAAGTTGTATTTAGTGCCCCCCAATTACTGCAGATGCACTGACTTAAAGGCATCTGAATTGAGGGCAAAGACCTAAGCATCTCAACCCTTTCTAGGTTATCAATCATAAGTACTCTAAGGTGCTTGTGAGATGCTGGCTTCTAAGTCTATAGGCTGCATGCAGTTCTAGGGTTAAAGCCTAGGCTAAGTCCATTTTCGAAAAATCCCTAGTTTTTGAAGGGGGGTGTTTTAAAATAAATGTAAAACTAAGTCGAAAAGATTTTAAAATTGATTTTTGGAAAAAGCTAAGTTGAAAATGAGAACTGATTTTGAAATTTAAATAAAACAGTTTTTCAAAATTCTAATTTTTAGAAAACTTATTTTTGAAATCAAGTAGAGTAAGAACAATTGAGTTAAACTATTCTACTGAACACAATCCTGATTGCCTTCTTAGTGAACTGAACTCAGATTCAGGTAAGGGTTTTGTGAATATATCAGCTAGGTTGGATTTAGAGTCAATATGCTTAAGTGCTATTTCACCCCTGGCTACATGGTCTCTTACAAAATGATGTTTGACTTCTATATGTTTGGTTCTGGAGTGTTGAATTGGGTTCTTAGGTAAATTAATTGAACTTATATTGTCAATAAATACTTGAGTTTGGGTGTAGTTGAGCTGAAAGTCCTTGAGTGTGTGCATCATCCATAAAAGTTGAGCCACACATTCTCCTAATGCCACATACTCAGCTTCAGTTGTGGATAGAGCTACACAGTGTTGTTTTCTGCTGCACCAACTAACTAGACTCTGACCTAACAGTTGGCAGCTTCCACTTGTGCTCTTTCTATCTAACTTACAGCCTGCATAGTCAGAATCTGTGTATCCTGTTAAATCAAAGGTTGAAGTTCTAGGATACCAAATCCCTACATTTAGGGTGCCCTTTACATATCTTAAAATTCTTTTTAGGGCTGCTAAGTGCGTTTCCTTAGCACAAGTTTGGTATCTAGCACACATCCCTACAGCAAAAAGAATATCAGGTCTGCTGGCTGTAAGGTACACTAGGCTACCTATCATACTCCTATAGAGTTTAGGATCCACTGCTTTACCATCAGGGTCACTATCTATTTTTACATTAGTGGCCATGGGGGTACTTATGCTTTTAGAGTTATCCATTTTAAATTTCTTTATTAATTCTTTAGCATATTTGAATTGATGAACATAGTTACCATCCCTAGTTTGTTTGATTTGTAGTCCTAGGAAAAATGTAAGCTCACCAACTAAGCTCATTTCAAATTCATCTTCCATTATCTTAACAAGTTCTTTTAGAAAGTTGGTGTTGGTGGATCCAAAGATTATGTCATCTACGTAAATTTGGGCAATAAATATATCTTTTCCTAGGGTTTTAATGAATAAGGTTGAGTCAATTTGGCCTTGTTTAAATTCTTTAGTAGTTAAGTAAGTTGATAGTCTTTCATACCAAGCCCTAGGTGCTTGTTTTAATCCATATAGGGCTTTAGTTAGTTTATAGACGTGGTTAGGTTTGTCTAAGTCCTCAAACCCGGGGGGTTGCCCTACATAAACTTCTTCTTTAATAAATCCATTTAAAAAGGCTGACTTTACATCCATTTGATATAACTTGAATCCTTTATGGGATGCAAAGGCCAATAACATTCTAATGGACTCAAGTCTGGCTACTGGGGCATATGTTTCATCATAGTCTAGTCCCTCTACTTAGCTGAATCCCTTAGCTACTAAGCGGGCTTTATTTCTGACTATTTCTCCTTGATCATTTAGTTTGTTCCTAAAGACCCATTTAGTATCTATAATGGATTTACCTTCAGGTTTTGGCACTAGTTCCCAGACTTGGTTCCTCTCAAATTGGGCTAATTCTTCTTGCATAGCTATGATCCAATCAGGGTCAGGTAGGGCTTCATCTATAGTTTTGGGTTCTATTTTTGATATCATAGCTATTTGACTGAGGTTTCTATAGGAGGACCTAGTCCTGACTCCTAGTGTTGGATCACCCACAATTTGATCGATTGGGTGACTAAGTCTGGGTTTCTTTGTTCTTCTAGTGCTTGGTTCAGCCTCAGGTCCGGCTGGTCGGTTTGGTTCACTATTTGTTTCGACTAGTTGATTTGTTGGTTCGACTCTTGGTTCAGTTGATTCATTAGTTGGTTCAATAGTTAGTTCGTTTAAGGGTTCAATTAGTTGTTCATTTTCTTGGTCAGAGTTTGATGAAATTGGTTCTGAATTATTAGAATTTGAATTGATTTCTTCATCAAAAATTAAGTTGGTTGTTTCTTCAATTTTCTTAGTTTGTTTGTTGTAAACTCTATAGGCTCTACTTGTGGTTGAATACCCTAGAAAGATACCTGGGTTTGACTTGGATTGAAATTTTCCTAAATAGTCTTTGGTGTTTAGGATATGGACTTTGCAACCAAAGACCCTTAGGTAATGTAAATTTGGTAGTCTATGATAGTACAATTCATAGGGGGTTTTGTTGTGTCGTTTGTTAATTAATACCCTATTTTGGATATAACATGCTGTACTAATTGCTTCTGCCCAAAATTGGTTTGCTAGATTAAATTCGTTGAGCATAGCCCTAGCAGCTTCTTGTAAGGTTCTATTCCTTCGCTCAACTATCCCATTTTGTTGGGGGGTTCTAGGACATGAAAATTCATGTAAATACCCATTTATTTTACAGAATTCTTCGAATCATTGATTCTCAAATTCTCCCCCGTGATCACTCCTAAGTCTTTTTATTTTAGTGTCGTTTTGATTTTCAATTAGTTTACAGAATTCATTGAATAGGCTTAGGGTTGCATCTTTGGTTTTTAGGAACCTAACCTAGGTAAACCTAGAGTAATCATCAACTATTACTAAGCAGTATCGGTTTCCGCTTAGTGACTTGGCTCCATGTGAATCAAATAGGTCCAGGTGCAGGAGCTCAAGTGTGGTTTAAGTTAAGTCAGACTGAATTAGTTTGTGATTGGATTTGGTTTGTTTACCTTGATTGCATGATTCACATATTAGGTTTTCATTATTTTTGATGTTGGGGATACCTTTGATTAAGCCAAGTTGGGTAATTTTTGAGATAGTTCTCAAATTGGTATGTCCCAATCTCCTGTGCCAGAGGTTTGATTGTTCTAATTGTGTTAACATACATTTAGGTATAATAGGAAGATTTATAGTGTATACATTATTTTTCCTAGTGCCCTTAAGTATGATTTCTGAGTCTTGTTCATTTCTAATTAGGCAGTTGGAACTGTTGAAAGTAACTCTATAACCAGTATCACATAACTGACTTATGCTAAGTAAGTTAAAATTAAAGTTTTCAACCAATAGAACTTTCTTAATAATAAAATCAGATTTAAGCTCAATGTTACCTGACCCAATTACCTTGAGTGTGACATTATTGCCAAATGCCACTGAGCCTAGGTTTTTGAGTTTGAGCTTGGTGAACTTCAATTTATCTCCAGTCATGTGTCTGGAGCAACCGCTATCCAACATCCATTGGTCCAAATCTTTATGTTCCTACGCATAAAGAATTTTCTTGATTTGGATCCAATTAGAATCAGGAATAGCTTAAATTGAGTTTCACTACCTAGTCTGTCTCACCCAAATCTAGGGTTTTCAATCACGTTAACCTTATAGGTTTTGTGAGACAGGTTTTGATAGTTTTGAAAATTTTGAAAATTTTGATTAATTTTGAAGGATAATTAAATTTTGAAAACTTAATTAATTAATTTTGAAATTTTTGAAAAGATGTTTAAGTCGATACTTAGCTGAAATTTTGTGTTAGATTTGAATTTGACAAAAATTAATAAAGAAATTTAAAATGGATAACTCTAAAAGCATAAGTACCCCCATGGCCACTAATGTAAAAATAGATAGTGACCCTGATGGTAAAGCAGTGGATCCTAACTTGATACCAATTGTAGGACCGGTACCGTCGATAGAGGGGGGGGGTGAATATCGATCGTGAAAACTTCGCGGAAATCTTCATAACTTTCGTTCTAGACTTAGAGTGTTAGCGCAGCGGAAAATAAATCGAACGAAGAAAAACAGAACAAAAGACACACGAGATTTTTACTTGGTTCCCGACCCCCCAGGGTCAGTACATCCAAGGCCTATGCACGGGAACGCCCGTCCACTATTGGTCTCCTTCCCGGACTTTCCGGAGGCGGAGAAACCCGACTTACAGTGTAAGATTTACAAGCAATAATATAGAAAAATTAAGTGCGTAATTAAATGAAATCAAACCGAACAAAAATCTGAGACTCGGCCGATCTGGACCTCCGAAGTGCCGCGCACCTCCTCTTGGAGCCTCCCGGTCGTAGAGCCTTGTTTCTAGCGCGTTGTCGTCGGTCGGAATGATCAGAATAGCTCTGGAATGTTGTTTTTGAAGCTGAGGGGTCGATGCCCCTTATATAGGCCTCCTGGGGGCGCCCTGGACGCTGGGGGCGCCCCGGAAGACTCGGTCAAACCTTATCCTTGCGCCTACCTCGCCGCAGGTGATAAGATCTTTGACCAGGGTGCCCCGGACCTCCAGGGCGCCTTCATGATGGCTTATCTGTGTTTTGGGTTCGAAACTGCAAATACAGCTTTGAACCAAGGCGCCCCGGACGCTCAGGGCGCCCTGCTTGACACCTGTTTTGCCTGCTTCACCTAATTGCTGTTTTTACCTTTGGCTCAGGGCGCCCTGGCTGTTCAGGGCGCCCTGGTTGGTGAGGGCGCCCTCCTTGATGGGGGCGCCCTCCTTAAAGCCTGCAAATGGGTTTTTTTGCTTGCTTTGTCTCCGGTTCTTGTTACCTGCAAGATACACAAACACAAAGCATATATACATATAATATTAGGCTTAAGGACTTGGTTCGGACTTCAGATTTGCACGAAACCCTAGGTCGAACCGGCACAAGTTCCCATCCCCGAGGACTCACCCTTCACCTACTCCTTTCAGGAGACGGTTACCACCCAGTCCTTCGGATGGACTTTTGCTTAGCCTCCGATTACTCCGAATCTCGAGACGCCCAAACCTTGACCCGTCTCTACTCCTGTCCTTAGTCATCGCTCAGCTAAGTTACTTAGTCCCTCGGACCAAGTCTTCATTTCCTAGCAGTCCTTCGCCAGGTGCCTAGCAACCCTTCGCTAGGTCTTTGTTACCAAGCGGTCCTTCGCCTGGTGCCTAGCAATCCTTCGCTAGGTCTTCTATGCCTAGTAGTCCTTCACTAGGTGCCTAGCAGCCCTTCGCTAGGTCTTAGGGTTACGATACCTAGCAGCCCTTCGCTAGGTGCCCAGCAGCCCTTCGCTGGGACTTAGGGTTTCGACGCCTAGATCAACTAGGACTTTTCTTCAGCTAAGGTTACTTCTCTATTACTCCCCTTTGTCTATTTAGTGTATCACTGACTTAAGTATATTGTCAAACATTAAAACACTTAAAGCGGAATATCATTGATGCAACTTGTACCAACAAAAACAGGGTAAAATTTTCAAAATACAAAAATATAGTTACTTTCTTTCATACATTCTTGGAAAATACAAAAAGATACTTGTCTATATCCTCTTCATTTCTATATTTTCTACTTATACTTGTTCCTTACTTTCTCATACAGAAACTCTCAAAAATATTTTTTTTTGCTTTATTCTTGTCTTGTGAAATCTTTTACTGTGCATGCATAGGCTCATTTCTGTAGATACATTGTTGCCTTTTGATCCAAAAATTGAATGAATTTGTAGACGTAGAAGGAGAGAATAAAAAGCTCAGTTTGACTCCGAACAAGTACAATTAGCTCAGAGTACCATGGCCAATAACAACAAACCTTTGAAGGATTACGCAACACCTTATGCAAGGGGATGTAGCTCAGGGATATCAAGACCCACAGTTGAGGCAAATAATTTTGAGATTAAATCAGCTTTCATAACAATGGTACTGCAGCATCAATTTAGGGGAGGACCCACTGAAGATCCCCACCTACATTTGGAGACATTCTATGAGATTTGCGGTACCATGAAGATGAACGGTGTCCTAGCTGAAGCAATAAAACTATTATTATTTTAGTTCACTCTGAGAGATAGATCAAAGGCTTGGTTAAACTCCATCCCACCCGACAACATTTCCTCATGGACGCAATGCAAGTAGGTTTTCCTCCATAAATTTTTTCCACCTAGCAAGATTGCTTATATAAGGAATTTGATTGCCAACTTTTGTCAGAATGATTCTGAGTCACTCTTTAAGCTTGGGACAGATTTAAGGGACTGCTGCGGATGTGCCCCCACCATGGCCTAGAAAAATGGATAGTGATTCACACATTTTACAATGGAATCAATTATTAGATGAAAGTATCACTAGACTCCGTAATTGGCGGAGCACAAATGAACAAGGGATTGGATGAGGCCAAGGAAATCATTGAAAGTGTGACACTTAACCATCATCAGTGGGTCTTAGAGAGGAGCTACAACTAGGCCAAACCCCATAGAAAGAACGAGGTTGGTGCAGTAGACCTATTGGTAGCCAAACTAGATGCCTTGACCAAGAAATTAGAGAAGATCAATGTCAACCGGTGAATGCAATAGTGACAAGTTATGGAATATGTGGCAGCATGGAGCACCTAGTTGAGGAATGCCCACGTGGAACCATATCAACTCAATTATGCCAAGTGGAGCAAGTGGATGCTATTGGTACATTCAATCAATGACAAAACAACCCTTACTCCATCACTTACAACCCAGGGTGGAGAAATCATCCAAACTTCTCCTATCGCAACAATCAAGACCAAGGCCAATCTAGTGGACCCAAACAAAATAACCAACCTTCAAGAACTGAACTGTTTCTGGAAGAGAACTTGGCGAACCAAAAAGAAATGAAGAATGATATCAAGCAACTTAATGTCAGATTAGACAATGACGAGATACATCTTAAAATGCTTGATAGTCAGGTTGCCTAGTTAACTACCTCCTCCTCCTCCAGAACTCAAGGTACATTCTCAGGGGAAACTAAGACGAACCTAGTGGAGCACTGCAACAGAATTGAGCTAAGGAGCGAACGATCCTAGGGGGAGCCCCAAGTGACTGCTTAGGGAAGGGACAACAACATTAGAGATTCTTCTCCATCCTCTCCATCTGATGCTGCCATAAGGGAGAGGGAGGAGATTGAAGTGTCTCCCCCTGATTTTAACTTACCGAAAACCCCCTTCCCACAAAAGATTTTGAAGGCCATGTGTGATAAGGAATTTGACAAGTTTCTTGAGAAGATTAGGGAGATATGCGTAGAGATTCCACTTATAGATGCCCTACATCAGATGCCCAAGTTTGCAAAGTTTATAAGGGCAATAATCTCCACTAAAAGGAAACATGAAGGGCTTGAGAGTGTGACTTTGTTAGAAGAGTGTAGCGCTCTGCTATTTAATTCATTACCACCTAAGCTTCAAGATCTAGGTAGCTTTTCAATTCCTTGCAAAATTGGATCGACGATTTTTGGTAAGACATTTTGCGACCTTGGACCTTCGGTAAGTCTCCTACCCTTTTCTACTTTCAAGAAACTTGGATTAACTGATATGAAGTTGATTACTATGGCACTACAACTTGTTGATCACTCCCATAGATATCCACTTGGTATTGTGGAGAATGTGTCAATCAGAGTAGGGATTTCATAGTCCCTACCGACTTTATAATCTTGGAGATGGATGAGGATCCCAAGATCCCCTTAATTCTTGGGATGCCTTTTCTCGCGACAGTAGGAGTCAACATTGACATCAAAAATCACAAGCTTACACTTGTGATTGGTGAGGAAAGGCTCGAATTTGACTTATCTAATCTTCCAGACCCTGATCACTCCACCTCCACCATTGATTTTGTTGTCCTTGGGTTGGAAAACTTCCAATCCACACATGAAAAAACCATTACTCAATCCCACCTAGAGTCATATAGTCCTACTCATGGGGAGCCATCGGAAATTTCTTTAGATCCGGTAGAAATGAGGCATTCTAGCTCGCTCCTCCAATGATAAGTATATCATTCCATCACGGGCCTGGAAGAAAGGAGGCAGGCTTTTTTGGCTTGAATGTAGGGGATAACCTCCCCAACAAGGCCAAGGTTCCCAGTTGAGTCGATTGGTCAAGCTCGTGACCTTAAACAAGTACTTCTGGGAGGTAACCCAAGTTTGTTACTTGTTCTTTTTCTTGTAATTTCTTGGTTTGTTTTCCACCTTTCTATAGAAGCTAATGCTTGTTTTTATTTTCTTTTGCAGGTCTAGGATTAACTATAATAAACTATCCTCTTCCGGACGAATAAACATCACAATAGCCCCCCACAAGGCCAAGCCATGTGGGGCGGCACAGTTGTGTACCCCTTTTCGAGAGGTGCACGGCTTGGCCATACCTCACGACACAACCATATGCCCCTGGTCGTGCGTCTCTCGCAGACTGCACGCTTAGGTTGTGTGTCTTTACATAGTCAATATAGCCGGTTGTGCACCCTTGCCGCATGGTGTACGGCCTAGCCGTGCATTTTGGCATGACCTGGCGCAGAGGCCATGGGTCCCTGTGTAGGTCACACAGTCGAGACGTGTATGGAACATGACCCCAACACAGACCATGAGAGAGTTGGATGGCGGAGCCTGACCAGGCCGTGTGGATTCCTCCGAATTCCACATGGCTGGGCCGTGCCATTTGATATGGCCCTGGTCGGGCTGGGTGGCGACAACCACACAACGCACGGCGTGGTCATGCTAGGAGGCACACCCACATGGCCAGGATGTGCAAGGTCCACTGAACCCTACACGGCGTGGTTGTGCCATTAGGCACGACCACCACCTTTGAGCCATGTCCCCCCTCTTCTAACATCTTCTACAACCTTCCATATCCTATTCTCCACCTTCACTTTCTTCCTTCTCCCTCTAGGAGCCCTAATCCCCTCCTCTTTCCTATTAAGAGCCTCAACTACCCCCCCCCCCCCCCTAAAGGTTAGATCTACCCATTCTAGTAGTAGATCAACTCTTCCCCTTTCCATAAGCACTTCTTCCTCCTCGCAATCCAACTATTCTCTCTATTCTTTTCTTGCATGTTGCAATTTGCTAATAAAACTCTATCTCTTTGCAGGATCTAGCTTCTGACCCCCCCCCCCCCCCCCCCCCCCCAATTCGGCAAAAATGTCTAACATCTTGAAGAGGTTAAGGAGGAGTAGCTCCTCAAGTGGCAGAGGGGACGATCCTAAGAAAAACAAGAGTAAGGCAAGGAAATCATCGAAGAAAGGCCAAAAGCAAAGGGCAAAGGAAAGCGAGCAACATGCGACAAGGGTGACGATGGATCTAACTCTTATAAAAAATTTCGTAATGATTATCAAAACGTTAGATTTGAATCCCTTATTGCTAGGAAAATTATTTGTACACGTTATCTTGATCCGGACAGTATGAATATTCTTAAGATTAAGGATGATATAGATTTCATGATTAGTGCCATGGATTGGAATGATCTAATGTATTCCGCTCACCCCACTTGTCCTTGCTTAGTCCTAGAGTTCTTTAGCTCTTTAGAATTAAATTTTACTTCGGATATTGATTATGATGGCAAAATTAGTTTTCGATTAATGAAGCATGACCATTTGTGGACATTATATGATTTCAACCAATGCTTTAGATTACCTATAGGGGGACCTAAGACTTATGACACTAGCTTTCATGGTAACGTGTTGGGATTCATGCGGTCGACATGAGGGGGGTGAATTGCCCCTGTAAATAAAAATAATCTTTTGTTCTTTCTTAAACAAAGATATAGATTAGTTATAAATAATGAACATAAGAAAATAAAAATAATGACAAGAAATGAAAGAGCTAGACAACCAGATTTACTTGGTTGCAACCAATGTGGTTGCCAATCCAAGACAGTGAAACAACACAATCTCCAAATGTACTCCTTTGGGCAGAGAAGCCTCTTATAGAACTCAAGCACTTAGAAAGAAAATGGAAATTCATACAGAATTTGAGTATAGTTGAATTGATGAATGTAACTGAGCTCTAAGGGTCTATTTATAGCCCCAATAAAATATATCTGGTTGCTGATTTGGCCCTATACGGGTGCCCGAGTGCATAGGGGCGCCTGACAGATGGCTCTAGGGTTATCCGCATTGCAATGTTCGCGAATAGTTAGTTCTGGATGATGTTTGGCTTCTCGGGCACCTACATTGACTGGGGCACCTTGGAACATGGGCACTTGTGTCATTGAGGGCGCCCCCATTCACGGGCCCCGAGTTGACTTCGGTCAGCAATTTGCTGACCAGTCTCCCGGCGGGTCTTCTTGGGTGATCTTGGGCCTTCCAGAGTTGGGCTCACCCGAACCCTCCTCTAGCCTTCTTCTCGAGCGTGCTTCCCTTCGATTTCTCATCCCTCGGAAATCGCGCACGTCCTTCCCACTCCACCGGCATACTCTTCCACGGACCTCCGCATCCCCCAGATGCACTGAGCCTGTCGGCTCCCTTCCCATGCCATCCTCTTGACCGTTGTGTCTTCCGCTTGATTTCAAACATAATCGGACCTAACTTGACTCGGTTGACCACATCAAAACTTACCTAGGGTACTTACAATCTCTCCCTTTTTTAATGTCCATCAACTCGAGTTATGTTAGAGTTAAAGAACATATGAAATGTTAGAAATAAATATTTGACAATAATATTTAACAAAGTAATTCAAATAAAATTTTGAAAATTATGTCTTCCCTTTAACTTAATCCTTTTTTCTCTCCCTTTTGATCACACCAAAAATACATACTAAGGGTAAAATCACCTAAAAAAGAATGTTTAACCTAGATTTTTACAAAAATTTGACTAAGTTTTGAAGGAAAATTTAATGTAAGGTAAATGCATTTTTGAAGGAAAAAAAGATTCATAGAAAATTATTTAGACATCTAAAATATTCAAAAATATTTGAGAATATGTCAAAGAAAATGGTTAGTCTCCAGAAAATCTGATTTTTTTATAAAAAAATTGGTCATAAATTCTTTTTAAAATTAAAGGTCCAATTATCGATAAAAAATTTACAAAAAGAAATATTTTTAGACGAGAAATTGCTCAAATTTTTATCTAAGTTAGAAATTTAGAAAACTCATCTATGTAAAAATTGTCAAAGTAAAATAAAATTTTCAACTATAAGAAAATAATTTTGAATTTAGAGTTAATAATTTTTAAAAAGAATAATTTTAAAATTAAATTTGACTTCAAATAAATTTAAAATTTTTTTCTCAACATTCAAAAGATAATCCATAGATCTTGAAAAATTGAATTTGTTGAAATTAATTTTTTAAACTATTTTTAAAATTAAAAAATAGGTTTTCGAATAGAAATCACAACAAATTTGTTTAGTTGTTAAATGTTTTGAAAGAAATTTATGAATATCTCATAGTGAACTCTATCATCCAAATAGATATAATAATATATATTTTTTACAATAATTACATTTTCGAAAAAAAATTCAAATTTATGGTAAATAAGCATTAATCAACAAAAATTGATAAACAAGTGCTAATAATTTATTTTAGATTTTGAGATCCAAAATAAATTCTTACCAACCGGATTAATCAAGAATTTAGGTAAAATATAAGTCCTAGGAATTTTTATAATTTGGCCCTTATAATATCGTAAATACCAATTTAGTCTTCCAAAATATCTAACTTTCAAATTTTGAAAAGATGCATGGTTATTTTCCAATTTTTTTACTTGGGTTTTCAATTTCTCATTTTCTCATTTTTATTTATCATACATTTCAAACAGGCATGTAGAAACTAATTCTTTTTTCAATTCTAAATTTTTATTTTCTAATTTACATATCAACTTCATCGTAGTTTTACTACTTGACTAATGTAGATCAGGAAGTAGAAAACATACCTCACCTACCATATCTTTGGCGAAGTCTGAGGCTCCCCCTTCATCACTGGTATCTTCTGATGTGACTCCCCCTTCATCGATGCTTTTCTTCTTCTTGGTAGGTAGCCATCAGTGCTAATCTAGCATGTTCCTTGAGATCAGACTCATCTGATGAGGAATAGTCCCACGTGGCTTTCAGGTTCTTGTGATTGACCTTGTTGGATTTGTTCACCTTTAGCCTTGGGCAGTTCTCCTTGTTATGACCTTCTTCCTCACAATTGGAGTAGCAGATCTTCCTTTGCTTCTTACCATGTACTTTATTAAACCTTTTAGGTTTAAAATACTTAGATAATTTCCTTACCATGTATATGCTGGTTGCTAAAGCTATAGGAACATGCAGACTAGGGTTTAAGCCTAAGCTAAGTCCATCGAAGAAAGACCCTAGTTTTGAAAGGGGTAGTTTTAAAGAAAAAACTATGTTAAAAAAATATCGAGTTTTGAAGATAAAGTTTTGAAAACTTAAAGTAACGTATTTGAAACCCTTTTAAAACATAATTAAACTTAAAAATCTAACAAAATGAGTAAATCCAAAAAAAGAAAACTTACTCTACTAAGCACATTCCAAGCTGCCTTCTTAATGAATTGAACTCAGACTTAGGTAAGGGTTTAGTAAAAATGTCTGCTAGGTTAGATTTGGAGTCAATATGTTGAAGATAATTTCACCCCTCGCTATGTGGTTCCTAACAAAATGATGTTTCACCACTATATGGTTAGTCCTAGAGTGGTGAATTGGATTTTTGGTAAGGTTTATAGAACTGATATTATCAATATATACTTTAGTTTGGGTATAGTCTAAGTTGAAATCCCTAAGGGTATGCATCATCTATAGGACTTGAGCTACACATTCCCCTATGGCAACATACTCTGCTTCAGTTATAGATAAGGCAACACAGTGTTGCTTTCTACTGTACCAGCTAACTAGACTCTGACCTAGTAATTGACAACTCTCACATGTACTTTTTCTATCTAATTTACAACCTGCATAATCTGAGTCAGAAAATCCTAACACTCAAAGTTAGAAGTTTTAGGTACCAAATACCTACATTTAAAATGTCCTTAATATATCTAAGGATTCTCTTAACTGCAGTTAAGTGAGATTCATTAGCACAGATTTGGTATCTGGCACAAATACCTACTACAAAAAGTATATTAGGTCTACTAGCAGTTAGGTAAAGTAGGTTCCCTATAGCACTTCTATAATATTTTAAGTCAACTGGCTTACCTTCAAGATCATTATCTATCTTAGCATTTGTGGTTATAGGGGTACTTAGATTTTTTGAGTTTTCTATCTTGAATTTCTTAATTAATTCTCTAGCATATTTTGATTGGTGAATATAATTTTCATTCCAAGTTTCTTTAATTTGGAGTCCTAAAAAGAAAGTAAGTTCACCTAATAGAGTCATTTCAAATTCACTTTTCATGATTTTAAGAAATTCTTTTAAGAAATTTGTGTTGGATCGAGAAAACCGATAGAGGGGGGGGGTGAATATCGGAAATCGTTCGGATTTATGTAAAAAGCAATTGCACAGCGGAAGATAAAGGCAAACACGCGAACACAGTAATTTTTACTTGGTTCGGAGCCTAGGTCGACTCCTACTCCAAGGCCCACGGTCGTTGACCGTTTACTTTGGCCAATTCTATATGAAGCGCAATAACAGTTTACAAATTGATTTACAAAATATGGCACGGTAAACTTAACAATTAAAAGAAGCTCTTCTTTTACCGACGTCCGATGGAGATGGTCTTTTTCGGAGCAGCGGGACGTCGTCGGCTCGAGTTGGGAGGTTTCCGGAGCGAGGCGCGAGAGCAGAAGAGCGTAGAAGCGTTGGTTCGAAGTGATGTTTGAAGCTTGGGGTCGAGGGCCCTTTATATAGGGCCTGGGGGCGCCCGGGACGTTGGGGGCGCCCCCCCCCCCCCACGTGTCATCCGGTCCGCATCAGTCTCGGTCAGCTTCTGATCCCTTCAAATTCGGGATCAGACCTTAACCGGGGCGCCCGGAGCGCTGGGGGCGCCCGGGTTGACCGGGTCAAACCTTATCCCATGGCTTCGCTGGGTGATCTTCGATGCTTTGCTGTTGGGGGCGCCCGGGAGCAGCGAGGGCGCCCGGGAGCACGGGGGCGCCCGGGAGTTGAACTGTCGAAGCTCCCTTTGTTTTCTTGTGTTTTGTGTTCACCTTCGGGGCGCCCGGGACACTCCGGGCGCCCTAGTCAGCTGTTGCCTCATTCCTTTGAGGCTCTCTGAGCTGCAGACACTCGTTCCTTCGGTCCTGCATCCAGGGTTAGTCCAAAACACAATAAAATAATAAAATATTAGTTTATATAGCCTTGGCCGTCTTGGTTCTGACTTTGGATCTCCAAAATGGAACCCTAGGTCGAACCGACGCCTACTGTTCCCTCGGCGGGGAACGCGTCCTCACCTACTCCTCTCGGGAGAGTGTACCTAATGCCAACCGTTACTCTGGTTGGACTTTTGCCTGACAGTCCTTTGCCAGGTCTTGGATGCCGAGCTGTCCTTCGCTTGGTGCCTAGCATTCCTTCGCTAGGGCTTTTCACTCTGGCATTCCTTTGCCAGTGCCTAGCAGTCCTTCGCTAGGGCTTTTCACTCTGGCATTCCTTTGCCAGTGCCTAGCAGTCCTTCGCTAGGGCTTTTCACTCTGGCATTCCTTCGCCAGTGCCTAGCAGTCCTTCGCTAGGGCTTTTTACTCTACACACTCAAGTGACATGTTAGATAACAAGTAAGACTTAACTCATGAACCCTGTTGCCATTATCAAAACACAGGTTTGACTTTGGTGCTTTCTGCACCAACAATCTCCCCCTTTTTGATTTATGGCAACCCTAGTTCAAAATGTTAAGTTTAATCAAAAGCATAAAAATTTGTTCCCTCCCCCTGGAGGGAATCTCCCCCTAGATTTTTTCAAAACGTCGTGGGGTTCTAAGTTAAAAAACCTTACTTGGAATGATTTTGAAAACTTAAGTTTAGATACTTTAGAAATCTTTTGATAACTTAAGTTTTAAAAGTTCATAGAGGAATTTTTGAAAGCATGAGTTTAGAGTACTTAACAAAAATTTGAAGCCTTAAGTTTAATGTACTCAAAAAGTTTTTGAAAACTTTTAAGTTAAGTAGGATTTGAAAAACTTAAGCACTTAGTAAACTTTGAAACAATTTAGGTACTTAGTAAATTAGGTTTAAAGTACTTATGGAAGTTTTATAAAACTTAAGCTTGAAGTACTTATGAATGTTTTGAAAAACTTAAGCTTAAAGTACTTATAAAAACTTAGTACTTAATAAACTTAAGTACTTAGTAGGATTTTCTTAAAAAACATAAGTATTTCTAGAAAGGTTTTTGAAAAGCTTTGAAAAGTAGCTAACTTTTTGAAAAAAAATTTTGAGAGTTTGAAAAAAATTTGAAAAATTTGAACTTTGTCCTTTCCTATCTATCTCTCCCCCTTTGCCATATATCAAAAACAGATAGATATTGCAGAAATTAAATTGCATAAAAGAAATGACTTTCATAAAGGAAAAATATTCGTATGATTTTGCTGTACTGAACCAAGATTTAGACTAAATCAGTTAATTTTCTCTTGTAGGGACCTGTCTAACCCATTTAGCTACATACTAACTGTTATAAGCAGTAGTTTTCGCTAGAGTTAGTCAAGTTAAGTGTTTCTGTTCAAGTTAGATTTTCTAAACTTGACACTTAACTGGATTGCTGTAAAAGTTGTATTTAGTGCCCCAATTACTGCAGATGCACTGACTTAAAGCATCTTGAATTAAGGTAAAGACCTAAGCATCTCAACCCTTTCTAGGTTATCAATCAAAGTACCGTAAGGTGCTTGTGAGATGCTGGCTTCTAAATCTATAGGTGCATGCAGTTCTAGGGTTAGGGCCTAAGCTAAGACCATTTGCGAAAAAGCCCTAGTTTTAAAAAGGGGTAGTTTTGAAAGAAAACTAAGTAAAAAAAAAACAAACTGATTTTGAAATTAAGAAAAACAGTTTTTCAAAAATCTATTTTTAGAAACTGATTTTTAAGTCAAGTAAAAAAAATAATCAACAGTAAAGTTAATCTATTCTACAGAGCACAATCCTAACTGCCGAATAGACAAGAAACCAGGACTCATAAGCTAGTCAACATAGAATAGTCAACACAG
The DNA here is from genome assembly GCA_024364735.1 of Boesenbergia rotunda. NCBI lineage: Eukaryota > Viridiplantae > Streptophyta > Magnoliopsida > Zingiberales > Zingiberaceae > Boesenbergia > Boesenbergia rotunda. The sequence continues at coordinate 508,924 of JAGFNQ010001523.1, read as the reverse complement.
TCATACAGTCAAACATAAGTCAACCCTACTGAGTAGGGTCAGTCAAATAGGTACTGGTACAATACTAAGCAAATCTAGGACGAGAGACCGGGATGATCAGAGGAGCCTGGCTGCCAAGATCGAAATAGAGTCATCATCTCGTGATACTCTGCATCTCTGGCCTCCCTGTCAGCTCTGTACTGTGCCTCTCTGGCCTCCCTCTCGGCTCTAAGGGCGCTCATGTAATTGTTGTAGTAGCCCAGATTTGCCTCCATGTTTTCGGCATGATTGGCCTCCACTTCTTCTCGGAGGCTTTGAACACGTGTCTCTAGCTGTGCCACTCGATCGTAGAGTGTTGGTGGATCGGGCTCGTCTATGTGCGCTCGGGCTGCTGCTGCTAGATCTCCGACGTCAACATCGACCTCCTCGTCTGAGTCGATCGGAGCTCCGGCTTGCTGTCGTCTCTAACTCAGAATCCCAGTGGCCGATACCTCTAGACCCGCTAACGAGAAGTTCCTAAATCCTATTTCATCAAAGTCGGTCATAGCGGTTATTTCACCCACGGTTATGTCACGACCGTGGTGATGAAGGAGAGAGGTGATAATATGGCAGAATGGAGTACGCACTCGTCCCTGGGTCGTGACACTGGACGCATGTAGAATAGTATGAAACATGTGTAGTCCAATGTCTATGTCAAGGTGATGGACTAGGGCATACAAAAGAAAGGCATGAAAGGGTCGCATGGTCCTGAGATCTCTAGTGGAAAGTGGTAGGATACAGCGGACCAGGACTCTGTACAGGGCATAGTCCTGTGCCTGAAGGTCAACGGCTTGGAATCGTCTATTTGCAGGGAGTCTAGCTTCCCTATAGAAGTAGGCGTGGATAGTGTCTAAGGTAATGTGAGAATAGGGAGGGTCAAATGGAGGATTCCAAGGTGGATAGCAGCAAAATGTGGACTGAGAGGGTTGTAGTCCAAGGAATCGGTTCAACAAAGTAGGGGTGATAGACAGAGGTATCCCTTGGACAGTAGTGTGAAACATGAGATTATCTTGTCGAATTATGTTATTGTAGAATTCTGCACATAAGGATTCATTAATGGTATGAGTGCAGAAGACAAGATTATCTAATTGATAGAAGTTGATAATATTCATGGCTACGGGGCATGATTGGGTAAAGAAGTGCCTATTAAGATAACTTGTTTTAATGGGCTTGTAAATGGTTTGAGCAAACTTGTTGCATAATTCTAGGGTAGGGAATCTAGGGTCAGGACTTGGTTCGGCACCGGGGTTGGCCGGGTTTGGTCGGCGTCTTCTAAGTTAAGGAAATTAAAAGAAGCATGAAGATATTGCATTAAAAATAAATTTAAATGCAATAAAAATAAAAATTATACCGGGCAGCTCGGGGAGGCATAGTTGACGATGAGGACTTGCAAGATCTCCTTGGAGGGAAAGAAGTGAAGAAGGAAGTTGATTTTGGTGTGGGAAGAGAGGGGGAATTCGGGTGCCTTATATAGGCAGATCAACGGGGGCGCCCGGGAGCTTCCGGGCGCCCCGGTCAGGGTTGCTGCCAAAGGTAGTGTTTTTGTCTGGTTGGGGGCGCCCGGGACAGCCCGGGGGCCTGATGACCCGGGCGCCCTCATCAGGCTGCTTTTACAGCCTTTGCTTCATCGAGTACGATGGGGGCACCCGCATGGTTCCAGGCGCCCTGGTCAAGGGCAGCTTTTTGCCTAGGGAGAAAGAAAAAGGTGGGGTGGGGGCGCCCGAGGAGTCACGGGCGCCCGGGACTGTAGCGAAGAGACAAATTTTGTGTTTAACCATGGTTTAATCGGTTTGACCATGGTTTGGCTATGGTTTGACTGCTTTGACCATGGTTTGACTATGTTGTCCATGTTTTGACTATGTTGACCATGGTTTGACCAATTTGACTACAATATAGGTATTAAAGTAATTATAATTGAGTTTATTCTTACTGTCTCACCCAATCTAGGGTTTTCAATCACGTTAGCCTTATAGGTTTCGTGAGACAGGTTTTGATAGAAGAATTTTTGAAAACCATGATTTATTTTGAAAATCTTAATTAATTTTTGAAAACATTTCAATTTATTTTGAAAGGAGATGTTTGAATCTATACTTAACTGAAAATTGTGTTAGATTTGAATTTTACAAAAAGTAATTTTGAATTTGAAATTCAAAAATTGGCTTCCAGGTCTTGGCGAGGCACTAGGCCTTCTTTGGCCGTAGCCTTATTGGATCATCAACCCTTTCCTTGACAAAGCCGTTTAATGAAGTTTCATTTTCAAAATTAATCTTTGAAAAAGTTCTGGTCTAACTAGTTTGGATTTTAGATCGGTAGCTTCGGCTAGTTTCACCAGTCTAAAGAGACCAAGTGAACTTGATCTTATTAGAATTGGTTTCCTAACGTACTATCATCTCACCTCCACCCAATACTATGTTTTCAAGTTTCAGTTAAGTTTGTTCTGTCGTTATACTAACCTAAGTCTAAGCATGGTAAATTGCATAAGTTTAAATAAACAATCAATCAGGCAAATTGAAAGAATTAAATTCTATTTAACAATAAAAATAGTTTTTAATTTGGCTCCCCCTGGACTATAGCCACGATAATAATTAGGCAAGATGTGAATCTTGTCCTTGGGGATCCAATACTGATTTGATCCAGTTGGTTTGTTCAGGCACAGTTTAGGTACCCATGCCTGAACTTTACTTCTGGACTGATTCAGTACAGCAAAGTAAGATCTTTGTCGGGATTTGGTTCTATAGCCAAGTCCGGATTGATTTAGAACGGACTTCTGTTTTCCAAGAATCATGTCAAGACCCTTGGAACCAGAAGTGAATCGTTCTAAGGCCGCTCTAAGATCCTTAACCTGAGTTTTCAGGGAGGAGTTCTCTTTCTCAAGTTTTTCAACTTGAGTAGGAGTTCCTTCTTGAACTTATCGGCTAAGGATTTAGAGTCAGCTCCCTCTTTCAGGAGTTTTACTTCCTGTCGGAGAGATTCGACTCGGAGTTTGGCTTTTGCCAAATCTCGAGAAAGATAGGAAATAAGTTCGTTCAATTGACATTTATTGAAACCGGTTACCTTGATTTCGCCGTCTTCTGAAAAGGTTAGTCTGCCGTCATCCTTTTCTGACTCTGACTCGGTCTCGATTTCTTCTGAAGCGGTCAGCGCTAGTAGGTTTGACTGGGGTTCTTCTTCTTCTTCTTCTGATGAAGATTCGTCCCAGGTTGCTTGGAGTGCTTTCTTTCTTCTTGTCTTTTTGTTCTCCTTTAGGTTTGGGCACTCCGTCTTGTAGTGGCCCTTCTTCTTGCACTCGTAGCAGGTTACGTTGGGCTTGTTTTTGTTATTCGCGGGTTCAGCTGGTTTGTCCTTTCTTCGGCTTGTCCTCCGTGTGTTGACTTGGTTTTTTAATTTTTTATAGTAGCTTCGGGCCAGTCGGACCAGCTCAGATTGATCTCCTTCTTCGTCTTCTGCGTCTGAGTCTGAGTTGGACTCGGGTTCAGGTTGAGGTTTCTTCTTTGTCGATCTTCCAATTTTTCCTGCAACAAAGGCAATTCCTTTCTCGGCCATATTGCAGTTAGTCTGTTCATGAAGTTCTAACTCAGAAAACAATTCATCTAATTTAATTTTAGAGAGATCCCTTGAAACCTTGTATGCATCTACCATAGATGCCCACAAGGTATTTCTAGGGAAAGCATTTAGAGCATACCTTATTAGGTCACGGTTTTCGACCTTGTGACCTATAGTGTGAAGACCGTTCATCAATTCTTGGATTCGTGCGTGGAGTTGGGCTGCTGTTTCGTTGTCGGCCATCTTGATGGTGTAGAGTTTGTTTAATAGCAGGTTTCTCTTACTGATCCTTGTGTCTGATGTTCCTTCGTGCAGCTCGATCAATTTTGCCCACAACTCCTTAGCACTGTTGAAGGGGCCTACCCGGTTCAGCTCCTCTTTCGTCAATCCGCATTGGAGAGTCTGGGTCACCTTTGCATCGGCTTTAATTTTGCACTTTAGGGCGTTGTCCCATTCTGAGTAGGTCTGCGGTACTCCTTCGGTGTTTTTGGGGATCTCCAGTCCGGACTGGATGATGATCCACATGTCCACCTAAGTTTTCAGGTGGACCTCCATTCGACTTTTCCAGTAGGAAAAGTCTTCTCCACTGAAGAGTGGAGGTCTGTCGGTGCTAAATCCTTCTTGCATGGCCATTTAATCTGGAAAAAGAAAACTAACGAGAGAAAAAAAAATTTCCCAAGACTAGGTCTTGGATTAGTAGTGCGGGATGAATAAAATGAAATAGCGAGGGGTGTTGCACCAACCTCGATTAACGGGAAAAAGAAAATTCGAACGAAATATTTAAAGAAAATTCGAACGAGAAAAAGAAAATAAAAATCCGAAAAAAAGTTTTCAAACTGGTGGTTGCACCAAGTTTGAACTTCCCCGCTCTGATACCACTTGTTGGATCGAGAAAACCGATAGAGGGGGGGTGAATATCGGAAATCGTTCGGATTTATGTAAAAAGCGATTGCACAGTGGAAGATAAAGGCAAACACGCGAACACAGTAATTTTTACTTGGTTCGGAGCCTAGGTCGACTCCTACTCCAAGGCCAACGGTCGTTGACCGTTTACTTTGGGCAATTCTATATGAAGCGCAATAACAGTTTACAAATTGATTTACAAAATATGGCACGGTAAACTTAACAATTAAAAGAAGCTCTTCTTTTACCGACGTCCAATGGAGATGGTCTTTTTCGGAGCAGCGGGCCGTCGTCGACTTGAGTTGGGAGGTTTCCGGAGCGAGGTGCGAGAGCAGAAGAGCGTAGAAGCGTTGGTTCGAAGTGATGTTTGAAGCTTGGGGTCGAGGGCCCTTTATATAGGGCCTGGGGGTGCCCGGGACGTCGGGGGCACCCCCCCCATGTGTCATCCGATCCGCATTAGTCTCGGTCAGCTTCTGATCCCTTCAAATTCGGGATCAGACCTTGACCGGGGCGCCCGGAGCACTGGGGGCGCCCGGGTTGACCGGGTCAAACCTTATCCCTTGGCTTCGCTGGGTGAGCTTCGATGCTTTGCTGTTGGGGGCTCCCGGAGCGCTGGGGGCGCCCGGGAGCAGCGGGGGCGCCTAGGAGTTGAACTGTCGAAGCTCCCTTTGTTTTCTTGTGTTTTGTGTTCACCTTCGGGGCGCCCGGGACACTCCGAGCGCCCTGGTCAGTTGTTGCCTCATTCCTTTAAGGCTCTCTGAGCTGCAGACACTCGTTCCTTCGGTCCTGCATCCAGGGTTAGTCCAAAACACAATAAAATAATAAAATATTAGTTTATACAGCCTTGGCTGTCTTAGTTCTGACTTTGGGTCTCCAAAATGGAACCCTAGGTCGAACCGACGCCTACTGTTCCCTCGACGGGGAACGCGTCCTCACCTACTCCTCTCGGGAGAGTGTACCTGATGCCAACCGTTCCTCTGGTTGGACTTTTTCCTGACGGTCCTTTGCCAGGTCTTGGATGCCGAGCTGTCCTTCGCCCGGTGCCTAGCATTCCTTCACTATGGCTTTTCACTCTGGCATTCCTTTGCCAGTGCCTAGCAGTCCTTCGCTAGGGCTTTTCACTCTGGCATTCCTTCGCCAGTGCCTAGCAGTCCTTCGCTAGGGCTTTTCACTCTGGCATTCCTTCGCCAGTGCCTAGCAGTCCTTCGCTAGGGCTTTTTACTCTGCACACTCAAGTGACATGTTAGATAACAAGTAAGACTTAACTCTTGAACCCTGTTGCCATTATCAAAACACAGGTTTGACTTTGGTGCTTTCTGCACCAACAATTTGTATTGGTTGATCCAAAGATTATGTCATCTACATAAATTTGGGCTATAAATATATCTTTTTCTAAGGTCTAACAAATAGAGTTGAGTCAATTTGGCCTTGGTTAAAACCTTTAGAAACTAGATAAGTGGATAATCTTTCTTACCAAGCCCTAGGTGCTTGTTTTAACCCATAAAGAGTTTTCCTAAGTCTGAATACATGGTTAGAATAGTCTAAGTCTTCAAATCCTAGGCGTTGTCGTACATATACTTCTTCTTTTATAAACCCATTTAGGAAGACTGACTTAACATCCATTTGGTATAATTTGAATCCTCTATGAGCTGCAAAGGCTAGTAATATACTAATTGACTCAAGTTTAGCTACAGAGGCATAAGTTTCATCATAGTCTAACACCTCAACTTGACTAAAGCCTTTAGCTACTAAGCGGGATTTGTTTCTAACTATTTCACCTTGATCGTTTAACTTATTCCTAAATACCCACTTAGTGTCTATAATGAATTTATTTTCAGGTTTAGGTACTTGTTGGTATCGACGGTTTCACGTTCAGTTAGATTGCTCTTCATGTCCCCGGATTAAAATTTTATTAATTAAAATAAATCCGGATGAAGAGAATCTTTCCGAAGCAACCGTTTTATCATCGTACTAATTGATATGAGTGATCGCTTGAACAAACTTGTTGTTCAAGCAATCTAACTCATCTAATCAGTCAGCCGCGGAATGGACGATGAATAGATCGCCGATTTTTGTGTTTATCTTTTGGGTACATGATGATAATTAACATACAATGATACAAGAAATAATAAGGAACCAAACAAGAATTATACCTCTTGTTTACCTTGGGATTTTCTATCGTATGTCCTACCCTCTTCTTGGACATCGTGTGGGCGACGATCTTCCAAGAAACGAAGCCACCAAGAAACTCTTTCTTCCTCTTGCATGCGCTAACCACAAAGAAGGAAAGTTATCCTCCTTCCTTCACCTTGCACTACCGGCCAAGCCTCCTCCACCTTGCGCTGCCGACCCTTCTCCTTGCTCTAAGGAATCGTCGGCCAAAAGAGGAGGTGTAAAAGAAGAGGAAGAAGATGAAGAAGATGAAGGAGAAACAATCTTCTCCTTCCCTAGACGAAAAATCCTTGCCTCCTCCTTCTTCTTCGGCCGGTCACAACAAGGAGAAGAAAACTCCTTTCCTTTGACCGCCGACCGTCCTTTCTCCACACAAGTTGCTGCCGGCCAAAAAGAAGAGAAGTATGGTGAGGAAGATCAAGAGAAGAAGACGACTCTCCTTGCTTCTCTCTTGCGCAACCCCTTCACCCTTCAATTGTCGCCGACCTAAACCTAGAGAGAGAGAGGATGAGAGGAGAGGAAAATCAAGGCTTAGGTTATGTTATTATATCTTGGTCTCATGACTAAGGAGGTATATATAGGCTACAATAGGGACCATGAGGAGGAGTTGGGTCTTGGTCTCCTAATGGATCCAAAGCCTGATCCATTAATGATAATCCATTTCACTAAAGGATTATCATTGAACTACCGCACCAACATGTTGGGACCGAGTGCATGTTGACATGGATGCGAGTTCGTAATTTCAAAATTAATTACGTGCAGCGGAAGGTTTAGCATAAATAATTTCTCTAATTATTTAACCACACATCTAAGCATGTAATTTTATCTTGTGTAGACATGATCATATATTTGAAATTTTGCAGAAACATAAACTAATTTACGTATTACCTCGCGTAACTCGAAGGAAGGGACGAGATCCAACCGTAAGCGTCCCTTAGAAGCTCTGCCTCTATTTGCGTCCACACCGAGTATCTTCGGGATGACTTCGCAAAGCCACGAGTTTCGTGTTCTCGAGAACTACTAGATTCTCCGAGAACGCGACAAGAAAAACAAGAGAGAAGTCGGAAGACTAACCACAAAAGGATGGTCGGAATCAAATTTCCGGCTAAGCAAAAGAAGAGGCTTGCGGCAAACTCTAATTCCGGCAGCACCTTCTTCCGGCCAACAGATGGCCAGATCTTCCTTCTCTGGCAGCAAGTGGTGCTCGGCAGGGAAAGGGCAGGGGCAGCCGGCTGGTGCTCCTTCTTAGGGCTGGTTGGCGCACGGCAAGAAGGGGAGAAGAGAAGGAGAGAAAGAAAGGGAGAGAGCCTATGCATTCATCTCTTCGATTATCACCCAAGTTTTGCCTTGGGTCCTTTATATAGTGGCCTCTCAACCATCAAGCCTCTAAAATATGGAATAACTTATTCCATCATGCCAAGTTTGATTTTATATCATGGTTAAAATCATATTTTAATTCATGATAAAAATCTTCTCTCTTATGGAATAAATTTCCTTATCATGGTAAATCAATCCATGATTGATTTCATAAAATAAACCAATCCATGGTTCATTTTAATTTCCATGAAAAATAAACCAAATCTTGGTTTATTATATAAAAATTTATATCATCCATAATTTTATAAAACAAACCATACTTGGTTTATTTTATAAATTGAACCAAAAACTTTGTTCTCTCCCTTTGTTGTGGCCGGCCAAGCAAAGAGGATGGAGGCCCTCTTTGGCAGGCCCATCCAGGCCAAGCCCCAATGAATTAAACTTATTTAATTCATCTATTAAGTCTTCAAAAGACTTAGCCATTTTACGCTTCCGATGCGTCTCTGAAAAATTCAGATTCGACTTATTGTTTGGCTCAACCAAACCTAATCTCTCTTGATCGGAAAATCTAATTTTCAACTCGTTTTAAATCCCTTGGATTACTCGTAGTGTGTGTGACTAAATAGGCTTTCGATTTATGTTGGTCGTCTATAATCAACCAATTATAGAACGATCATGAGTGGCACCTAGTAGTACATCATGACCCCCAATTAATCGAAAGATCAACGGTTGACCTCAGAAATAATTCTGAAACCCTTCAGCAGCTCTAATGAATCGTACCTCATTCCCTTCACCATCTTATACCCACTTGGTTTAGGACATGGTTTGTGTGTGTCAGTCCCCACTAGGCGGACTACGTCACACCTAGCCCAAGTAACGTTCTCTCGTCCTTTGGATTTCTAATTACTCTCATGTATTTAAGAGACTCATACTCTAAACATGTCATGCTCTGGCCAGAGGCTTCCAGTAACAATCCGACGATAGGCCTCGGGTATACATCTCCTCGCAAGGAGTGGTGAATCCTTTGTAGGCTGTTCAAACATCTTCGGGCACTTCGGCTTATACCCAATCATCCTGGGTCCACACCTCCTTGGAGATGCTTGCTTAAGATGTCAAAGTATAAGTCTCCATGACCAAGATGACTTGAACACCGCAAGTCAAAGGAACATCGCACTTAAGCTGCAGTAAGAACTTCACTGACATATCTATATGTAGACTACCATATGAAGTTTTACAGCCAGTCACTCCAATGAACTAGTTTCCTTAACTAGCATTCATGATTATCTCTGGACATCTCAATGTCACGAGCCAGTGAGAATCAGTTGATTAGAGAATAACCCATGCTAGTCTCAACAGAATTGATAGTGTCCGTATTTATCAATTCATCGACTAGGGACAATTTCAATACTTCACAATTGCACATGTAGAGATAATCACTAGTTGTGAATTCATCACAAATTCTCTCATGCTGTGAATTGTATTGCGAACATTCAGTAAATGAGTTTAAGATCTCAATCAAATACACAAACATGTATACTAAAATAGTTAATATTCATTTATTAGAATAAATGATTACAATCATTAGGCGATTGCCTTAGGACACTTCTCTCATATCACTAACAAACTCCTACTTGGCCTAATGTCAATCGCTACGGTACCCAATACCACAGGCTCTAACATGACCCTCAAACTTGCTTTGAGGCAAGACCTTAGTTAAAGGATCCGCTAAATTCCTTTCAGTGGGAATTTTCTCATTTTGTATAACATTCCTACTTATAATCTCTCTGATCAGATGATAGCGGCGAAGCACATGTTTGGATCGCTGATGAGACCTTGGTTCCTTTGCTTGTGCAATAGCTCCATTGTTGTCGTAGTAAACCGGTATTGCTTCATTAATGGTTGGAACCACACCAAGTTCTGAGACAAACTTTTTGATCCTGACTGCTTCCTTTGCTGCTTCCGAAGCTACAATATATTCCGCTTCTGTGGTAGAATCCGCTACGGTGTCTTGCTTGGAACTTTTCCAACTTATTGCGCCTCCATTCAAAATAAATACGTATCCGGACTGAGATTTGGAGTCATCCTTATCTGTTTGGAAACTGGCATCTGTATACCCACGTATTACCATATCACCTTCTCCATATATTAGGAACACAACCTTAGTGTTTCTTAAGTACTTGAGGATTGTCTTGACAGCCGCCCAATGATCCATTCCTAGATCAGACTGGTATCTGCTTGTGACGCTCAGAGCATACGATACATCGGGCCTAGTACATAACATAGCATACATGATAGATCCTATCGCGGATGCATAAGGAATCTTATTCATGCAAATCCTCTCGTCTTCTGTGCGCGGACACATAGACTTCGAATGGTAGATCCCATGCCTGATGGGAAGATAACCTTTCTTGGATTCCGACATGCTAAACCTTTCTAGCACTCGGTCTATATATGTAGACTGCGAATGACCAAGCAACCGTTTTGATCTATCTCTATAGATTCTAATCCCAAGGATATAGGTTGCTTCTCCCAGGTCTTTCATGGAGAAAGTTTTGGACAACCAAATATTAACTGACTGTAAGACTGATATATCGTTTCCTACAAGTAATATGTCATCGACATATAACACTAGGAATATGACTGCACTCCCACTAACCTTCTTGTAAACACAAGGTTTGTCCGGATTTTGTGAGAAATCAAACTCTTTGATTATCTCATCAAAATGATGTTCCAGCTCCTGGATGCTTGCTTTAGTCCATATATGGATTGTCGAATCTTGCATACTTTGATTTTATTAACCAATGTGAAACCTTCAGGTTGTATCATGTATACATCCTCAAGCAGGTTTCCATTAAGGAAAGTTGTTTTCACATCCATTTGCCATATCTCATAATCATAATGAGCTGCTATGGCCAGGAGCATCCGATGGATTTAAGCATAGCTACTGGCGAATTGGTTTCGTCATAATCAATTCCATGTTTCTGATGATATCCTTTTGCCACTAATCTAGCCATAAAAGTAACAACATTACCTTCCATGTCGGTTTTCTTCTTGAAAACCCACTTACACCCAATGTGCTTAATCCCTTCAGGTGGGTTAACCAAGTCCCATACTTGATTTTTGTACATGGAATCCATTTCCGACTTCATGGCTTCAAGCCATTTATCCCTTTATGAATTTTTCAGAACATCTTCATAACTGATAGGTTCGTCATCGTTAATGAGTAACACGTCGTTCGATTCACTTATGAGAAATCCGTATCTCTCTGGAATATTGCGTGTCCTATCAGACCTACGAAGAAGTGGTGTTGTTTTAGGTTCAACTGATAGCTCATCATTATGAGTTATTGGTTGTGGGTCTAGACTAGGTGTCTCTGTAATGTTATTGGAGTTTCTTGAACTTCTTCAAGTTCAATGCTACTCCCACTGTTTTCTTGTAAAAGAAATTCTTTTTCTAGAAATACAACATGCCTTGAAACAAACACCTTTTGTTCCAAGGGATGATAGAATTGATAACCTTTCGTTTCCTTAGGGTATCCAATAAATAGACATTTATCAGACTTAGCATCCAATTTGTCTGATACAGTCCGCTTTACATAAGCAGGACAACCCCATATCTTTAGGTGAGATAAATGAGGTTTCTTACTATTCCACGTCTCATATGGAGTAGTAGAGACTACCTTGGTCGGAACTCTATTTAGTAAGTAAACAGCTGTCTTATGCGCATAGCCCCAAAAGAATTTTGGATGAGTTGCATGATTCATCATAGATTTAACCATGTCCATCAAGGTTCGGTTACGCCTCTCAGATACACCATTATGCTGTGGTGTATATGGCAGAGTCTATTGAGACAATATCCCATTGTGCCTAAGATAATCTTGAAACTCTTGACTTAGGTATTCAGCACCCCGATCGGATCGAAGTATCTTAATACTTTTGCCAAGCTGTTTCTCAACTTCACTTTTGAACTCTTTGAATTTCTCAAAAGCTTCAGATTTGTGTTTCATTAAGAACACATACCTGAATCGTGAGTGATCATCGATAAAGGTAATGAAGTAGCTATAGCCTCCTTGTGCAAGAGTTGACATTGATCCACATACATCAGTATGTATTAGACCAAGCAATTCTCCCACTGGTTTACCTTTTTCGGAAAAGGGTAATTTGGTCATCTTGCCTTTTAAGCATGATTCACATGTATCAAATGAACCGGGTTCAAATGATTCTAGAATTCTACATCGGAGTAATTTGGTCATGCGTTTCTTACTTACATGGCCAAGACGACAATGCCACATATAGGAGTCTATTTGATTATCTATTCGAGCACGTTTGTTGCTAACTTCGATATTGAAAACGTCACCGGATAAATCTAACGTGTAGATACCATTGTATAAAGTTCCGGTCCCATAAAGAACAACATTTAAAGTTATGTAACAGCAATTGTTACTAAAAGTTAAATGATAACCCTTTTCATTCAAGCATGAAATAGATACAATGTTCTTTATTAACGAAGGAACAAAATAACAATTATCCAATTCTAAGACAAGTCCAGTAGGGAGCTTTAGCAAATATGTTCCGATGGCAACAGCAGCAATCTTTGCTCCATTTCCAACTCGCAAATTCGCTTCTCCCTTGACGAGTCTTCTTCTATTCCTTAGCCCCTGTATGTCATTACATATATGTGAGCTACACCCAGTATCAAGTACCTAGGTGTCCAAGGAAATAGAGTGACCTTCAATAACGAAGATACCTGAAGAGGATGGGGCATCGGATGCCTTCTTCTTCAAGGACGAAAGATAAACCTTGCAGTTTCTTCGCCAGTGGCCCTCCTTGCCGCAGTGATGGCAAGTGTCTTTTCAATCTTTTTGGCCTTTTTCTTCCTTCCCTTATTTTGTTCTTTGGGCTTCCTCTTAGAGCCTTTCTTTGAGGAACCAACTAACAGTACCGTCTTCTGATCCTGCATTACAGAAGGCTCTACAGTCTTCAGCAGGTTAAGCAACTCAGGAATGGTAGTCTCCAGTTTGTTCATCCGATAGCTCATCACAAACTGTGAGTAACTTTTGGGCAAACAATGCAGAATTAAGTCAATACTTAGTTCGTGATTCATTGCAAATCCGAGTGTGCCTAGTCGCTCAATGTACCCCAACATCTTCAACACAAACTGTGAAATAGAAGTGCCTTCCTGCATCTTAGAGGTGAAGAGGAGTCTGGAGACCTCAAACCTTTCGTATCTCGCCTGCTCGTCAAACAGCTCATGAAGATGGAAGACGATGTTATGAGCATCCATATGCTCATGCTGCTTTTGTAGCTCAGGTACCATAGCGGCCAGCATGATGCAACTCGCAAGTTCAGAATCGGCCACATGTTTCTGATAGGCCACTAACTGGTCTGGAGTTGCATCTTCAGGAGGATGGTTGGGAAGTTGTTCTTCAAGGACATAAGCAAGCTTTTCTGCTTTGAGGACTATCCTCAGGTTTCGAAGCCAGTCCATGAAGTTTGGCCCAGTCAGCTTATTGGTGTCTAAAATGGAACGCAAATTCAGAGAAGACATGATCAGGTGATTATCCTAGAAATACAAATTGAGGTTATGTGATGAGAATGATAAAGAATGCATCAATATACATTAATTAAATCCTATTTATTTTTCGAATTGAATAACCCTTTTTATCAATTCGGGAGATCGTAGGAACATCTCCAAATAGGTTGATATCCAACCATAGATAAGAACAACCATGGCTAGAGTCCATCAAGTTATTCTTAGCTATGAAGGTAGGTAATTATACCGATTACATATTATACATATGTAACTATCACATTATGCTATCAACTAATTGAATGTTTGCATAAATCATTGGGTTGTTAACTCATTAACAAGTATGTAACTATATACATAGCACCCAACTGCACCTCTCTTTACATCGACCTTGGCTGTGGCACAACAAATCGATGCTCCATGCTTAAGGCTGACCCATTAATCAAGAAATAATTTTAATATGGTTGGAGCTCATTCAACCGTTTAGTCAGGCTTGGATGTATCCACCAACCAAAACTAAGGATTGACCTCTGACTCCAACTATATTAATCATAAACTAATTCCATGGTTTGTACATGTTGAGGTTCAAGCCAGGCATGGATGTGTCCATCAACCCAAACGAGAAACAAAACTCCGGTTCTAACCATATTAATGGAAGGTGTTGGCCTTAATATTTGGTAAGGGGTTTTTGGGTCTCATCCTTTTCTTTTATGCACATTCATGACATATAATTATGTCATGTTCTAACAATTTCCTTAATAAAGTATGTATGTGACTTAATTTATCAAGTCTTATTAATTGAATTAGGAACCAGATTTCCTAATTCTAATTTCATACTTTATCCAAGGAATTGTTTTGGGAAACAATTTCTTGAATTATCATAATCAATTTCAGAAATAATATGTTTAAAACTTTGATTTCTCTAAATCAAATCTTATTAAATTAAGAGACAGATTCCCTTAATTCAACTACATATTATTTTCATGAAAATCTTATTTAAGGAAATATACTCAATAAGAAACAATTTTCCTAATTAATTTTGGAAACAATAATATGTAAGAGCATCACCTCATAAATCAAATAAGGAAATTATCGTTTGAGAATCACCTCAAAAATTTTCAAGATTTGATCACATATTTTATTTATGAAAAATTAATATCAATAACTTAATTCAGACGACTCCCCGAGACTCAATCCAAATTAAACATTTGACAGCTTAAATTCAATTTAGGAAATTTAATAATAACAACTAACTTTAAATTGGACGGCTCCCCGAGGCTCAATCCAAAATAAAGAATTTTGTAAATAATTTAATTTTCAATTATAAATTTAAATGCCAATTAATATTCACATAATTTGTCTAGACATTCTTGAAAGAAAGTGCCCAAAATTGCGAGCTTTCCATAAATGGAAAGTTTCCAAAAATAAAAGGTTTTCAGAATAATTGTAAGTTTCTGGTACAAAAAAAACTTGTGTTTTTCCAAAATTTGAAAATTTCTAAAATAGGAAATTTCCAAAATGGAAAGTTTCCAAAAATGAAAAGTTTTCACAATTATCATAAAATTTCAGAAACAGAGATATTTCAAAAGTTTGCGAAATTTCATGAAGATTTCCAAACTTTGAAATTCCTAAATCGAAAATTTACCATAATTGGAAAGTTTCCATAATTGAAAATTTTCCAAAATTGAGATCATAATAAAGCTTTCCGCAAAACAATTATATGATTATGTCGAACACAAACATCGGCTCTGATACCACTGTTGGGACCGGGTGCATGTTGACATGGATGCGGGTTCGTAATTTCAAAATTAATTACGTGCAGCGGAAGGTTTAGCATAAATAATTTCTCTAAATCATTTAACCACACATCTAAGCATGCAATTTTATCTTGTGTAGACATGATCATATATTTGAAATTTTGCAGAAACATAAACTAATTTACGTATTACCTCGAGTAACTCGAAGGAAGGGACGAGATCCAACCGTAAGCGTCCCTTGGAAGCTCCGCCTCTATTCGCGTCCACGTCGAGTATCTTCGGGATGACTTCGCAAAGCCACGAGTTTCGTATTCTCGAGAACTACTAGATTCTCCGAGAACGCGATAAGTAAAACAAGAGAGAAATCGGAAGACTAACCACAAAAGGATGGCCGGAATCAAAATTCCAGCGAAGCAAAAGAAGAGGCTTGCGACAAAAAGGATCCTTGAGGCAAACTCTAATTTCGGCAGCACCTTCTTCCGGCCAAGAGATGGCCGGAGCTTCCTTCTCCGGGAGTAGGTGGTGGTCGGCAGGGAAAGGGCAGGGGCAGCCGGCTGGTGCTCCTTCTTGGGGCTAGTTGGCGCACGGCAAGAAGGGGAGAAGAGAAAGAGAGAAAGAGAGGGAGAGAGCCTATGCCTTCATCTCTTCAATTATCACCCAAGCCTTGCTTTGGGTCCTTTATATAGTTGCCTCTCAACCATCAAGCCTCTCAAATATGGAATAACTTATTCCATCATGCCAAGTTTGATTTTATATCATGGTTAAAATCATATTTTAATTCATGATAAAAATCTTCTCTCTTATGGAATAAATTTCCTTATCATGGTAAATCAATCCCTGATTGATTTTATAAAATAAACCAATCCATGGTTCATTTTAATTTCTATGAAAAATAAACCAAACCTTGGTTTATTATATAAAAATTTATATCATCCATAATTTTATAAAACAAACCACACTTGGTTTATTTTATAAATTGAACCAAAAACTTGGTTCTCTCCCTTTGTTGTGGTCGGCCAAGCAAAGAGGATGGAGGCCCTCTTTGGCCAGCCCATCCAAGTCAAGCCCCAATGAATTAAACTTATTTAATTCATCTATTAAGTCTTCAAAAGACTTAGCCATTTTACGCTTTCGATGCATCTCTGAAAAATTCAGATTTGACTTATCGTTTGGCTCAACCAAACTTAATCTCTCTTGATTGGAAAATCCAATTTTCAACTTGTTTTAAATCCCTCGGATTCCTCGTAGTGCCTGTGACTTAATAGACTTTCAATTTATGTTGGTCGTCTATAATTAATCAATTATAGAATGATCATGAGTGGCACCTAGTAGTACATCATGATCCCTAATTAATCGAAAGATCAACGGTTGACCTCAGAAACAATTTTGAAACCCTTCAGCAACTATAATGAATCGTGCCCCATTCCCTTCACCATCTTATACCCACTTGGTTCAGGACATGGTCTATGTGTGTCAGTCCCCACTAGGCTGACTACGTCACACCTAGCCCAAGTAACGTTTTCTCGTCCTACGGATTCTAATTACTCCCATGTATTTAAGAGATTCATACTCTGAACATGTCATGCTCTGGCCAGAGGCTTCGAGTAACAATCCAACGATAGGCCTCGGGTATACATCTCCTCGCAAGGAGTGGTGAATCCTTTGTAGGCTGTTCAAACATCTTCGGGCACTTCGACTTATACCCAATCATCCTGGGTCCACACCTCCTTGGAGATGCTTGCTTAAGATGTCAAAGTATAAGTCTCCATGACCAAGATGACGTGAACACCGCATGTCAAAGGAACATCGCACTTAAGCTGCAGTAAGAACTTCACTGACATATCTATATGTAGACTACCATATGAAGTTTTACAACCAGTCACTCCAATGAACTAGTTCCCTTAACTAGCATTCATGTTTATCTCCGGACATCTCAATGTCACCAGCCAGTGAGAATCAGCTGATTAGTGAATAACCCATGCTAGTCTCAACAGAATTGATAGTGTCCGTATTTATCAATTCATCGACTATGGACAATTTCAATACTTCACAATTGCACATGTAGAGATAATCACGAGTTGTAAATTCATCACAAATTCTCTCATGTTGTGAATTGTATTGCGGACATTCAGTAAATGAGTTTAAGATCTCAATCAAATACACAAACATGTATACTCAAATAGTGAATATTCATTTATTAGAATAAATGATTACAATCATAAGGCGATTGCCTTAGGACACTTCTCTCATATCACTAACACAACCCCCATAAATAAATATGGGCTCCATACAAAATCTCCCTGTGTTTAACTACCTGCAGGATTTCCATGATGAACTTTATGAGTTCCTCAAGGGGACATCATCATCCTAATACATTAGGACACGGTTTCCTTTTATAATCAACGACACACCATGTAAATATTATTATTTCCCAATTTACCAGGGCTATCGATTTAATAAATAAATCTCGCCCATTGGTAAATCAAAGAAATAGATATTAAGTGCATGTGCCCATTATTATATTAGGATTAAGAGCATGTACTATAACACCTGGAAATTTTCTAGAATTTTCCGGGCCGAGGCTCGAACCAAGGGCCCTTAGTTTAGTATTTGTTTAAGTTTCCATTAGGTGGTGGTAAAGCATCACATTGGGATATGGAAACAATTTAAGATATGTGCAAGTAAGCACCCAAGCACCTATTCTTGGATTTGCTTCAACTTCCACTTAGTATATAAAGGAAATGAAAGAGGAGGAAATAAAAGGTTTCCTCACTTCTTCTTCTTCCTCTTGAGAAAGAAACTAGGGTTTCTCCTTTCTTCTTGCACCTAGGTTCTGGCGACCGTGCGAAGGACATGGACGAAGGGTTAGATCCCGAAGATAGTTCTGCATTAGATCTAACGCTCGACACTAGTGAGTTTAGTAAGCTCCAACTAAGTAGATCACTCACATGCAGTAAAAGTTGTTCTTCGTATGTTTTTTGTAGAACTTGATTCTAAGCCTTTTGTGTGTGTGATCTGAGTATAGCAAGACCAAGGTCTTGATTTGCCTCAAAATGAGTTTTGGGATTAGGGCACGCAAGGTGCTCGATGAAAGTATAAAGTAAGACCGAGGTCTTACTAAGCCCTAGAACAAGTTCTAGGACTAAGGCACGCAAGGTGCATTGATGAGTACAAGACCAAGGTCTTGATGTCTCCCAAAATAAGTTTTGGGAATATTACTTTTTATGTGCAAGATATGTGCTAAGTTTAAGCATTTTAAGTACAAGCATTACAAGATTTAAGTATATTACCTTTTAAAGTGGCATGTACCAGGTTGAGGCCCACAGAGATCTAGGCGAGTCTAGTAGAAACGCTCTAGTAGGATTCGGTGGCTAGCTACCCCGAAACCTATTAGGGATGCGCGCATTGGTACTATGTCGGGCCCAAAGGAGGATGTTTATTTATTTTAAAGTATAAGAGTATACAAGTTTTCAAGTTTTCAAATGAGCATGTTTAGCATTTTTGATTTCAAGCATGGTTTTCAAATGCAAGCATTTGTTTCAAGCATGTTAAGCATTTTTCATTTCAAGCAAGGTTTTCAAATGCAAGCATTGTATTCATGAGCATATTCATGTTAAGTATGGCATTTGTCAGTTACATATGCTTTTAAAGCAAGAACTCTTTTAATCATGAGAATGTTTAATGTCGATTGCATGTTTTGTGAGAGTAGGATCTATTTACTAAGCAATTTGCTTATAGTTTGCATCTTTTTACTACAGATAAAGGTAAAGAAAGGATGTAAGTCAAGGAGGCTAGGAAGGATGATTGGTGTCAGTGGCGGCGGAACTGTGGAGTGAGAACTTGGGATGAGACTTGCTTAGTGTTAATTTATTATTTTCGCAAAGATTATAAGATTGAGTTGTCTTATGGCTTACTACTTTAGATGGTTTATGATCTAGTCCAAGTATTTTGATTTTGAGTTCTACAATCATAGTTAGCAGTAAAAATGTTATTCATGATCTCCTTTACATGTTTCTCAGTTCTGGAAATAAGTTTCTAGAAGTATCAGTCGACTGCTCAAGGTAACAGTCGACTGCCCTCAGTGAATTCGAGGGAACAAAAAGATTGGTCGAGTGAAATCCAGGTGGAGTCAACTGCACCAATCGACTGGTAATTCCACCAGCCGACTGGTCTAGGGCCAACTTTCAAACAGAAAGATTGGGGGAGTGATTTGGCCTAGGAGTCGACTGGCACCAGTCGACTGCACCTATCATCAGTCGACTGGGAGCAATGTAAAAAGAAGAAGAAATTGTGATCTCCCTCTAAGGTTAAGGTTAAGAAGAGAGGGTCGTTACATGTACACCATAATATCTGAGGTCTGATTCGATTATTTAGTCAGTATAAATCGAATCTCCTCTATATCAGTCCTGCTCAATACACACAAAGTGCACTAGTGTAATTTTATGGTCAAGATAGACCAATACTAAATTACACTACAACCATCCCAATGGTTTGTCCAAAACCATCTTGGTTGTGAGCCACTACTTATACATTATAAGAGACTGATAACATGATCTTCTGTGTGGCACCATACACCATGTTATCTACAATGTAAAGTAAAGGGCAATATGTGCACATATTATAAATATAAAATGCAAACAATGACAATGTGATTGTTATTCCAAAATATAGATGTTCATACAAAAGCTAGACTTTTAGTATACATCCTAACAGTACTAAGTCCCAGACTTGGTTTCTATCGAACTGAGCTAGTTCGTCCTATATGGCTATGATCCAGTCTGGGTCAGGTAAGGCCTCTTCTATATCTTAAGTTCAATCTTTGAAATTAGTGCAACCTGACTTAGGTTTCTATAGGATGACCTTATTTTTACCCCTAAAGTTGGATCACCCATAATTTGATCAGTTGGGTGATTTAATCTAGGTTTCTTTGGCCTCCTAGAACTTGGTTCAGCCTCTAGTTCGGCTGGTAGGTTTTGGGTTGGTTCATGAACCAGTTCAGTAGGTGAAATTGAATTTAGTTCAGGGACCGATTCAGTAGGTAAGTCTAAGACCGATTCAGTAGGTAAGTCAGTATGTTGGTCTAGTCCAGACTCATCATCTGTTGAGTTAGTTAGGTTGGGTTGATTTGAACTAGATTGAGGAGTTGGATTAGATTGGTTTTCTTCATCAAATACTATATTAGTAGTTTCTTCGATCTTAAGAATTTGTTTGTTGTATACTCTGTAGGCTCTACTTGTGGTTGAGTATCCTAAAAATAACCCAAGGGAGGTTTTGGATTGAAATTTACCTAAGTAGTCTTTTGTGTTTAAAATGTGGACTTTACATCCAAAGACCCTTACATAATGTAGGTTGGGTGGTTTATTATAGTATATTTCATAGGGGGTCCTATTATGTCTTTTATTGATAAGGATCCTATTTTGAATATAGTAAGCAGTGCTAACTGCTTCTGCCAAAAAGTGATTAGCCAAGTTTTATTCATTTAGCATGGTTCTAGCTGCTTCTTGAAGGATTCTATTTCATCTTTCAACTAGACCATTTTGTTGGGAAGTCCTAGGGCAGGAGAATTCATGAAAATATCCATTTTTATTGCAGAATTCAGTAAACTTTAGATTTTTGAATTCACCCCCGTGATCACTTCGAATTCTTTTAATTTTGGTATCTTTTTTATTTTCAAGGATTTTATTTAAAGTTTCAAAGGATTCAAGATATTGATCATTGGTTTTAAGAAATTGGACCTAAGTGAATTTAGAATAATCATCAATTATAACTAAGCAGTACCAGTTTCTGCTTAGTGACTTGGCTCTATGAGAATCAAATAGGTCCAAATATAGGAGCTCAAGTACAGATTGGGTCAGGTTGGGCTGGGTAAGTTTATAGGTAGACTTGGTCTGTTTACCCTGTTAACATGGACCACAAATTGAATTTTCTGATGGGAATAAACCCTTGTATGGCTTGGCGGTTTCCCAAGCAACCACGGGGTCGAACATAAGAGACCTCTCTATGTCTACGGATTAAAAATTTAATCTGAATAGAGACCCATCTCCCAAACGACTGTCTCATCATCGTGTCAATTAATTCATGTCATAACTTAGCCAAAACCAAAGTTAAGGCCTTGTAACTTTTTCAAATTAATCGACCGCGGGAAAGATGACGAATGGATCGCCGGTTTTTGTGTTTATGATCGGGGTCCATGACATAAATTAATTATCATATTAATTAACAAATAATTAATCTACGATAATTAATTAACAACATGCAATGACAAAAATAATCAAAGCAAGAATGAAATGATAAGAAAACAAAAGGATCTAGGGAGAGGTATACCTCGCCTTTTACCTCGCAGTCTTCTACCTTATGATCCTCCCCTCTTGGACGTCGTGTGGGCGACGAGCTACCAAGACGTGAAGTCACCGAAGGCCCCAAATTAACCACCTTTCTTCAAGCTTCTTCAAACACCAACACAAAACCCAAGCTTAGAGTTTCGATCAGCCACCCTTCTGTAAGATGTGTATACTGAAAGACATGAGTTTCTTTATATGAACATCTTTATTATGAAAAGAGAATCGCAACTACACTAGGTGTTTGTTTTTAATAGTACATACACAAAGTCCAATTGCTTTGCATTGTAGATAACATGGTGTGTGGTGTTACACGGAAGATCATGTTATCAGTTCCTTGCTTAGCATAAATAGAGGCCTACAATCGAGATGAAATTGGACAACCCATCGGGGTGGTTGTAATGTAGTTAGGTGTGGTTGGTCTTGACCATATAACTACACTAGTGTGCTATGAGTACATTGAGCAGGACCAAAACCTGAGGTTATCCGATTTGTTCTGACTAGATAATTGGATAGGACCTCAGTTTATATTATGGAGTACGATCCCTTAATCCCGAAATAATAACGGGCATATATTATTAATTATTATTTCTTGAATTTATCAACGAGTGAGATCTATTCTGTTAGATCGATAGGCCCAGTAAGTTGGGAGATAATATTAATAATATGATATGCTGTTGATTATTGACGAAATCTGTATCCTGGTTAGTCGGGATGATTATGCCCCCTTGATGAGCTCAAAAGGTTCATTATGCTAAACTCTGCAGGTGGATTTGATGGGCACGATGATAAGGTTGAGTGGTACTAATCAAGGATTCAGAAGTTAATTAATTTAAATTGTCAATAATTTAATTAATTAATGGGCATCCGAGATCTTAAACACGGGGAGATGGACGACTCGTAATATGTAGAACCCATATGAAAATATGGGGGGTTGGTGAGAAAGTTCAATTAAGATCCTTGAGTGGAATGAATCTTAATTAATGGATCGGATTTAGATCCATTAGTGGACCAAGAACCAACTCCTCCTCTTGGTCCCTACCTTAGCCCTATAAATACCCTAAGAGATCATGATACCAAGGCTTGATCTAATTCCAAAACCCTTGGTTTTTCTCTCCCTCACTTCTCTCTCCTAGGGCAGCCGGCGGCAAGGGCAAAAGAGGGGTGGTGCAAGGTGACAAAGGGGAAGGAAACTCATCTTTTCTTCCTCCCTTTTGATCCTTCTTTCTTCTTCTCCCTTGGAGGACTCGACAGGAGGCTCAGGAAGGAAAGCCGGCTCCACCTTGAAGCAAGGTGGTCGGCGGCATGCATGAGCAAGGGATGAAGGCCGATGGGTGCAAGTAGAAGGAAGAGGGAGAGTTCTTCTTCTTCCTATACTATTTCTTCATCTTCCTTTCGGTCCCTCACCTAGACACCTTGTGGTCGAATCTCCCCTGAGAAGGGAGGTGGTTGGAGAGGGAGGGGCGCTGGTGGCAACCCTAGTGGCTAGGGTTTGTTGGCGAGGGAAGAAGGAAGGAATTAGAAGCCTTTGGTGATCTCGGTTCGTGGTAGATCGTCGCCCACACGACGTCCGCGAAGGGAGGGATATAAGGTAGAAGATCGCGAGGTGATCAGAAAGATATAACTCTTTCCATGATTCATTGTTTAACCTTATGCCAATTATGTGCTTATCTTGTTTGTCTCGTCATTTTATGTTTGTTAATTTATTATTTTGATTCCGAATCATGATGAATAATTTATTAACTGGACCCCAACCGTAAACACAAAAGCCAGCGATGAGCTCGTCGCCTTTTCCGCGGTCGAACGGTCGAGCAAATTACAAGGCCAATTTTGGTAATTGGCTAAGTTGTAATTTGGATCGTTCGATACGGCACGAGACGGTCGATGGGAGACAGGTCTTCATTCAGATTAAATTTTAATCCGTAGACATGAAGAGGTCTCTTGGATCGACCATGTATTCGCTGAGGAAACCCGCCAAGCCATACCCAACACCTTCTCCTCCTTCTTGCGCCACCGGCGATCACCACTGCCCAACGAGCTCCGGCCATAAGAGAGCTGAAGAGTAGGGGGTTAGGAAGATGAAGAAGAGGGAAGAAGAAGCTGAGAGAACTCCTTCTTCTTCCCTAAAACCCACCGAAAACCCCTAATTCCTTCTTCTTCCACCTTGGCGAGGCCAAACAAGGAAACACCTTGCTTTCTTGGCCGTCGATCACCACACCTCCTTGGTCACAGCTTGCGCACACAAGGAAGAGGATATGAAGAAGAATGAAGACGAGAATGGAGAAGGAGAAGGAGAAGGAGAAGAAAGTTTCTTCTCCTCCTCACTGCCGGCGCCACAACCCTTCAAGATCACCGCCAGCCACCCTTCTCCCTTTGCTTTCTCTCCTCGCCGAGCATAGAAGCACGCCTCCTAGACCTGGTGATCCTTCACGCCAAAGAAGAGGAAGAGATGTGGATGATTGAGAGAGAAACCGTCCTTCTTTCTCCTCTTCTTCACCCGGCACAAAACACCCTAGGAGAGAGAGTTGATTAGGGTTTTTGGTTTATGGCTTTTTGAGGATTAATTCCATAATCATCGGACTTGTATCATGACTCCTATGGGGTATTTATAGGGCTAAGGTAGGGACCATGAGGGGAAGTTGGTTCTTGGCCCGCTAATGGATCCAAACCCGATCCATTAATGGAGATCCATTCCACTAAAGGATCCCATTGAACTTCCTCACCAACCCCCATATTTTCATATGGGCTCCACCTATTATGAGTCGTCCATCACCTCGTGTTTAAGATATCGAATGTCCGATAATTAATTTAAATTACTGACAATTAAATTAATTATCCTCTTGATCCTTGATTAGTACCACTCAACCTTTTCATCATGTCGGACCATAGTCCACTTACAAGATTTGACATGACGATCCTTTTGAGCTCATCAAGGGGGCATCATCATCCTGACTGACCAGGACACAGATTCCCTCAATAATCGACGGCACACCATATAATTATTATTATTTCTTAATTTACCAGTCCTATCGATTTAACAGAATAAATCTCACCTATTGGTAAGTTAAAGAAATAATAATTAATTATATGCACGTTATTATTTGTGGGATTAAGAGATCGTACTGTTGGATTAGAGTAAATCGATAGAGGAGGGGGGGGTGAATATCGATCGGAAAAATTTCGGATAAATAGAGAAATTACACAGCGGAAAGAGTAAAACAAAGTCGCTAACACAGTTTGTTTTACTTGGTTCGGAGTCGCGGTCGGGTCCTACTCCAAGGCCCATGGTCCTTGACCATTTACGATGGGCAATTCTATATTCGAAGAATGTTTACAATTTGGAGTATAGATATAGAATTAAAAATGTAACGACCCACCTTCTGGTACTAAGCTTTAAGGCGGATCGCTACTAACTGGCTGATTGATTACTGATTTCTGGATGCTAAACCAACTGGGAGGATTTAAAATTTTTGCTATTTACTGAACTAACAATTCATAACTTAAACTGCTGTAAATCATAAACATGTTGGAAGTTAATTGCTAAACCATTCGTGCGAAACTGAAATCGAAGCACACAAGAGTTTAAACAAAAACTTTAATTTTATTAGCGTGGCCAGGATTTGATCCCCCAATCTCAGAGTTGCTTGACTGAAGCACTAACCAGCAGACCTACAACACTTTCTGTTTTACACTGGCACCAGTCGACTGATATCTTTCCAATCGACTGGTGCAGTCTACTACACCTGGGATTCACTCGCTCGAATGTTTCTGTTCCCTCGACCAGTCAACTGGTAGCTATCGCAGTCGATTGGCATCTTTGAAATCTCGAGATTCAAGAAATGTGCCAAGGTTAACCTACTACGTACCAAAAACACTACAAACTCATATTTAAGATGCATGAACTTTGTAGTGTTTTTGGTCTAAAGCTAAGCACTATTTCTGTCTAGATGAACTTTGTATCAACTTGCTACTAAAGCTAAGCACTATTTCTGTCTAGATGCATTAATAGTAGCACTATAATATCAGAAACGGTTCTATAGCCTTAGACCATGCATTTCACTACTAGTTAACATGCACTTGAAATGTATCACTCAACATATCACATGTAGAAGCTAGGCATGGCATAATTGCATGACATCAACTCACGATACATAATCTCTTACTAGAATTCTCGCAAGGCTCATATCAAGAGTGATGCTAACAATATGACAAAGGTACTTAAGATGAGGAAAATGATAAACATGTCAAAGAAACTA
Organism: Boesenbergia rotunda; assembly: GCA_024364735.1. Lineage (NCBI taxonomy): Eukaryota > Viridiplantae > Streptophyta > Magnoliopsida > Zingiberales > Zingiberaceae > Boesenbergia > Boesenbergia rotunda. The sequence continues at coordinate 483,091 of JAGFNQ010001523.1, read as the reverse complement.
ATTCATTTAACATTCTTAATAATGCGTCCTCATAATGCAAGTTCCCAAGGTTCTTTTCATTCCAAGTTCCACCATCACACACTCCAAATCATCCCTGCCGCTTCTGCTACTCTATTTTTCCTTTGCCCTTATCTACAGTATAAGGAAAAATGAAACTATAAGCATAAAGCTTAGTAAGTACCATCCTACTCACAAAATAATGCATATTTCGAAAATCCTGCTTTTGAAAACACATGTAAGAAAACATATCATGCTTGTCATTTATTCTTACTGAAACATATAATATAAACAGATATCATGGCATACTCATCATATTAAGCACAAGAACTAAATCATATTCTTATAACTAAATTCACATGACATTCATAGAATCTAACTGAACTAATCATGATCTTAAAACTGTTTTCACTTAATGCTATTACTGAACTTTTGAAACTTATACATATAGTACGTGAAAATACTAATCATGCTGCTGTGGGCCCGGCAATGTGCTGCTAATGCACGCATCCCTAAATAGATCCGAGGTAGCTAATCCTGAACCCATTAGGGTACTACTAGGCGATCTAGGGGCCTAGGGGCGATCTAGGAGCCCACCCATGGACGAACTAGAGTCCAAGCACATGCCATAAAAAGTAAAATACTTTCATAATTATTCTTTTCTTTAATCTTGCATCTACAAGGCGATCTAGAGCCTAGGGGCGATCTAGGAGCCCACCCAATGGATGAACTAGGGTCCATAACCATTAAGTAAGGGTAGCTAATTTCATAACATGCTAAAACTCATATTAGAGCTTCTCAACATTTTCTCGAGTACCTTGCATGCCTAAAACTCCCCTTTTCTTTTAAGGACACTCCCTGGCACTCGACGGTGCGTCTAAACCCCAAACTAAAGGGGAGGCACGTCCATCCCATCTAGTGGTGCCCTTAAAGTCTGTTGAGAGAGTTAATCTACACATATGAGCATAAACTTGCAAATAGATAAAACTAAGACGATTATGCATACGAATGACGCTACTTATATTGCAGGTGAGGGGTACTTACATCCTGCTCTTGTTCTTACAACTCTAATGCGTAGGGTTTAGGGAGAGGAATGATCCTTGGAGTCTCGGAGAGGTTCTAACGAAGATCGACTCCTTGAGAAGATCCCCTAGCGTGTCCTCCTTCTTGAATCCGCCCGACACAAACCCCTTGGACCTCCTCCTTGGTTTGTTGTGAGTGATGGAAGAAGGGAGACTCGGGAGAGGGAGAGGAAAAAAATCGCACGAGAGAAAGGGGGGTGTCGGCGGTGAGAAGGTGAGGAAAAAATAAATCTAAAAACCCTTAAGTTTCCCTTTTATACTTATGGGAAAATTTAACTAACTTCACCTTATTTATCTTTTCCTCTATTCTATTTCAATAAAACAAACCATCCCACTTAGTAAGCCTATTCTCTCTCATGTAAAGGTCTAGGGGTCAAACCCCACTTAAGCCTTTTTACTGCGCATTCTATTTTTATTCATTTTTGCCTTATTTGTCCATGGAAAAATTCTATAAAAATATCCATAAATTCGAAATAAATTCTAGGATATTTTTAAAATTAGTTTTGAGAATTTTCGGGCGTTACAATCCCCATACCTTATAAAAAGTTCGTCCTCGAACTTAAAACAACTCTAGATATTTCTGTCTCATGTTGTCCTCTGGTTCCCATGTTGCCTCTTCTACTCTGTGATTTTGCCATATGACTTCACTAATGGTACCTCCTTGTTCAGCAATTTATTAACTGTTGTGTCTATTATCTGAATAGGCCGACTATCATAACTGAGATCTTCGTGGATTTGTACCGTATGTGGCTCTATCACCTGGGTGGCATCTGGGATATGCTTCTTCAGCATGGAGACATGAAATACATTGTAGATAGCTGACATCTCCTGAGGTAGCTCTAGCTCATAAGCTATTTTGTCAACTCTTCTAGTGATGGGGTATGGTCCTACATATCTGGGACTTAGCTTGCCCTTCTTCCCAAAACGCATTACTCCCTTCATGGGAGCCACTCTGAGGAATACTGAATCCCCAACTTCAAACTCTAATGGTCTGCGTCGTATATCAGCATAGCTCTTCTAGCGGCTCTGAGCTGTTTCTATTCTCTGGCGGATCTACTGTATGGCTACGGTGGTATCATTTATAAGATCTGCCTGTAGGCCTAACTCTTGCCTCTCACCACCCTCGTACCAGCAGATAAGAGATCTACACCTCCGCCTATATAAAGCCTCATAGGGTGTCATGCCGATAGTGGCCTGATAACTATTGTTCTAGGTGAATTCCGTTAAGCACAGGTATCTGCACCAACTGCCATTGAAATCTAAAGCACAAGCTCTGAGCATATCTTCTAGTACTTGATTAACTCTCTCTGTCTGACCATCTGTCTGAGGATGGAAAGCTGTGCTAAACTTCAGTTTGGTGCCTAGTGCTGTCTGTACGCACTCCCAGAAGTGCGAAGTGAACCTACTGTCCCTATCTGAAATGATAGTCCTAGGGACTCCATGTAGTCTGACGATCTCCTTGAGGTATAACTGAGCTAGCTGTTCCATGGAATAGGAGATCCTGATAGCTAGGAAGTGGGCAGACTTAGTCAATCTGTCACTATTACCCAGATTGCATCATATCCATTCGTTGTTCTGGGTAGTCCCACTATAAAATCCATGGAAATATCTTCCCATTTCCATTCTGGAATCTGGATAGGCTGCAGAACTCCACCTGGTCTCTGATGTTCTGCCTTGACCCTTTGGCATGTCAGACAGGTACTGACATATCTGGCGATGTCTCTCTTCATCCCAGGCCACCAAAAACGTCCCTGAGGTCTTGGTACATTTTGGTGGAACCAGGATGCATCGCATAAGGAGATCCATGTGCTTCCTCTAGGATCTTCCTTCGGAGCTCTTCTTGGTTCGGAACACATAAGCGGTCACCGCAGTACAGTATCCCACTATCTGATAGGCGAAACTCCCCATTTTCTGATTCTGCTATCCCCTGCTTGATTTTCTGAAGGTCAGGATCTTGATCCTGTGCTGTCTGGATGTCTTCAAGCAGGGTTGACACTAATGTTAAAGTGGAGAGCTGCCCAACTATAATTTCCAGTCCGAACTCTGATATTTCCTTCCGAAGGGGCTGTGACATCGTAGACAAAGCTAGTAGGGTGGCACTAGATTTCCTGCTAAGTGCGTCTGCCACCTTATTAGCTTTACCTGGATGGTAGAGGATGTCAATGTCATAATCCTTGACCAGCTCAAGCCATCTGCGTTGCCTCATGTTCAGATCCTTCTGAGTAAAAAAATACTTCAGACTCTGATGATCTGTGAAAATCCTACACTGAGCTCCGTATAAGTAATGCCTCCAGATCTTGAGAGCGATCACTACTGCAGCTAGCTCAAGGTCATGAGTAGGGTAGTTCTTCTCATAATCCTTGAGTTGTCTAGAGGCATAGGCGATAACCTTGCCATTCTGCATCAGCACTGCTCCAAGTCCTAATTTAGAAGCATCACTATATATGTCAAAGCTGTCAGTGGTCTCTGGAAGAGTCAGGATGGGAGCACTAGTCAATCTTCTCTTTAATTCTGTAAAACTATTCTCGCAGTCCTCTGTCCACTGAAACTTTCTGTTCTTTCTGGTAAGAGATGTCAGTGGGGAGGCTATTCTGGAGAAATCCTCTACAAACTTCCTGTAGTAACCGGCTAGACCTAGAAAACTTCTGATCTCACTAGCATTCTTCGGTCTAACCCAGTTACTTAATGCTTCTATTTTGCTGGGGTCTACCATCACACCATCCTTGGAGATGATGTGACCTAGAAAAGACACCTGATCGAGCCAAAACTCACACTTGGAAAATTTCGCATAGAGTTGGCTCCGCTGAAGAATTCCTAATACTGTTTTCAGGTGTTCTGCGTGTTCCTTCTGAGTCCTGGAATATATCAGAATGCCATCGATGAAGACGATAACAAACATATCTAAATATTCTCGGAACACTCTGTTCATGAGGTCCATGAAAGTCGCTGGAGCGTTCGTTACACCAAAAGGCATAACTATAAACTCATAGTTCTGTATCTTGTTCTGAAAGTTGTCTTGGGGATGTCACCTTCCTTAACTTTCACCTGGTGATATCCCGATCTCAAGTCTATTTTTGAGAACACTGCTGCTCCCTTTAGCTGATCGAACAAGTCATCAATTCTTGGCAAAAGATACTTGTTCTTGATGGTGACTTGTTTCAAGGCCCGGTAATCTATGCATAAGCGCATGGACCCGTCTTTCTTCTTCACGAACAATACGGGAGCTCCCCAAGGTGAATGACTACGGTGTATGAAGCCCTTGTCGAGTAGCTCCTGTAGTTGTTCCTGAAGTTCTCTTAATTCTACTGGAGCCATACCGTATGGTGCTTTTGAAATGGTGTTGGTACATGGAATGAGATCTATCCCAAACTCTATCTCCCTGTCTGGCGTTAAGCCTAGTAACTCATCAGGGAAGACTGCTGGGTAGTCACATACCACTGGGACCCCTTCTAGCTTTTGGTCCTTATCTTGTTCGGTATTGACTACATGTGCTAGAAATCTGGTACATCCTGAAACCTACAGTTTCTGTGCTTTTAGAGCTGAGAGAAATTTCTTGGCCTTTCTCTTGGGTTCTCCCATGTATTCAAACTGCACTCCTACTTCAGGTTGGAATATGACTTTCCTTTTATGACAGTCTATGGAGGCACCGTAATTGATTAGGAAGTCCATTCCAAAAATGACATCATAATCAGTCATATCCAGCACGATCAGATCACCATAAAGCTCTCTTCCTGCTATACTAACTGGCATTGCATGGAGCCAGTGCGTGGATGCCATAATCTCTCCTGAAGGTAGGGTGGTTAAGAACTGGCCACTGAGTACATCTGGAGGTATAACTAACTTCTCTGCGAACGCCCTGGATATGAAGGAATGGGTTACCCCAGTATCGAATAAGACAGTTGCATTTTGCTATAAAATATATATCTGACCTGTCACAATTGTTGAGGCATTCGCTACATCCTCTCTGGTCAGTGAGAAGATCTGTGCATTGGTAGTGGCTGATGGAGCTTCTAATCTGCCCTAACTGATATGGGGGACATCTAGTGTTGCTTGCATCTGATGTAGTTGTGCAGGTTTGCCTCCATACTTAGTAGGCTGTGGAGTAGGCAGACTGTTCTTGGTGGGGCACTGCTTGACCATGTGCCCCTCTTGACCACAGTTATAACACCCACGGGTGCCCTTGCGGCAGACCCCTAGTTGTTGTCTCCCACATGTGGGACAAGTGGGATACTTGGTTTGCTTGTTGGCTGGCTCCCCTTTCGGATTGTTCCACTGCTTTCTTTTGCCCTGATTCTTTCCTTTCCAGCTAGAGTTGTGGCCTTGGGGTTTCTGAGTTCCTGAACTGCCTTGGCCTTTACTTTCTGTCATGACTAACTTCTGCTATTGCATGCTGTTCAGGTAGTGCTCGGTGATCAGAGCACTGCTAACTAGTTCTTCTAAGGTTTGCGGCCTATGGATGCCGCTGGCCACATTCAATGCTATTTCTGTCCTTAGCATCTTGAGCATTAGCCAGACTCGCTCTCGTTCAGTGTTGACCAGTTCAGGGCACAGGCGAGCCAGTCTGTTGAATCTCTTCACTGCTTCCTCTACTGATAGGTTACCTTGACGAAATTCAGTGAATTCATCATAATGTTAGTTAGTAACCCGCATATGAAAGAATTCTTCGAAGAACTTAGCTTCGAAGTTGGCCCACATCATCTAATTTATGTTTCGCTTGGCCTTCACCCTTTCCCACCATATTCTAGCATCTCCTGCTAGGCAGAAGGAGGCACACTTTACTTTCTCATGTTTTGGCCAGTCCAAAAGCTCCATGGTACTCTCCAAGGTTTTGAACCAGACTTGTGCATCCCACGGTTCACTAGTGCCTAAAAAGATCTCTGGTTTGAGTTTCTGCCACTGAACCAGATATGCTTCTCTTCTAGCCCCTACTGCTCGGGCTTCTGGTGCTATTGGCGGGATTTGTGCTCTAGGTGGAACCTCTGTCACTATTGGGGTTTCCACATTTGGTCCTGGCGTAGTAGTAGGTGTGGTCTACTGATTAGCCCTTAAAGTGACTATCTCTTCTGCTGCTCAGCTATCTGTCTCTGGAGCTGAGCCACTATCTCCTCGAGCTTAGGTGGAGTCACTATGTCAGTTGCCTCCTGTTGAGGCTCAGTAGCTGGTGCCCTTCTAGTTGGGCGTCCTCTAGCCATTATCTAAATAACAGAGGACATATATGTTTACTATAACTATATTAAAGTGCCATGAGTTATAAACATGCTTCAGTTACGTAGGAAATGAAAAAGCAAGAAAACATAAGTAATGTGAGAGGTACTCTTACTTGGAAGCTGCAAATACGATGCTGGATGTGTGTGCGGAGGAAAGATGTAACTTGCTTTGATACCACTCTGTAACGACCCGCCTTCTGGTACTAAGCTTTAAGGCAGATCGCTACTAACTGGTTGACTGATTACTGATTTCTGAATGTTAAACCAACTGGGAGGATTTAAAATTTTTGCTATTTATTGAACTAACAATTCATAACTTAAACATGCTGATGTAAATCATGAACATGTTGGAAGTTAATTGCTAAACCATTCGTGCGAAATTGAAATCGAAGCACACAAGAGTTTAAACAAAAACTTTAATTATATTAGCGTTGCCAAGATTTGATCCCCCAACCTCAGCGTTGCATGACTGAAACACTAACCAGCAGCCCTACAACACTTTCTGTATTACACTGGCACCAGTCGACTGATATCTTGCCAATCGATTGGTGCAGTCCACTGCACCTGGGATTCACTCGCCCGAATGTTTCTGTACCCTCGACCAGTCAACTGGTAGCTATCGCAGTCGACTGGCAGCTCTGAAATCTGAATTTTCAGATTCCAAAAACGTGCCAAGGTCAACCTACTTCGTACCAAAAACATTACAAACTCATATTTAAGCTTACTAACAGGTATACAATGATTTTAGGCCATATTCTACATATTTTCATGACAATAAGGCATACTTCAACCATCTCTAAGCATGAAATTAGAAACATGAACTTTGTATCAACTTGCTACTAAAGCTAAGCACTGTTTCTGTCTAGATGCATCAATAGTAGCACTATAATATCAGAAATGGTTCTATAGCCTTAGACCATGCATTTTACTACTAGTTAACATGCACTTGAAATGTATCACCCAGCATATCACATGTAGAAGCTAGGCATGACATAATTGCATGACATGAACTTATGATACATAATCTCTTACTAGAATTCTCGCAAGGCTCATATCAAGAGTGATGCTAACAACATGACAAAGGTACTTAAGATGCGGAAAATGATAAACATGTCAAAGAAACTAATTCATTTAACATTCTTAATAATGCGTCCTCATAATGCAAGTTCCCAAGGTTCTTTTCATTCCAAGTTCCACCATCACACACTCCATATCATCTCTACCGCTTCAGCTACTCTATTTTTCCTTTGCCCTTATCTGCAGTATAAGGAAAAATGAAACTATAAGCATAAAGCTTAATAAGTACCATCCTACACATAAAACAATCCATATTTCAAAAATCCTGCTTTTGAAAACACATGTAAGAAAACATATCATGCTTGTCATTTATTCTTACTGAAACATATAATCTAAACAGATATCATGCCATACTCATCATACTAAGCACATGGACTAAATCATATTCTTATAACTAAATTCACGTGGCATTCATAGAATCTAATTGAACTAAACATGATCTTAAAACTGTTTTCACTTAAAACTATTACTGAACTTTTGAAACTTATACATATAGTAAGTGAAAGTAGTAATCATGCTGCCGTGGGCCCGACAATATGCTGCTAATGCACGCATCCCTAAATAGATCCGAGGTAGCTAATCCTAAACCAATTAGGGTACTACTAGGTGATCTAGGGGCCAAGGGGTGATCTAGGAGCCCACCCATGGACGAACTAGAGTCCAAGCACATGCCATAAAAATAAAATACTTTCATAAATATTCTTTTCTTTAACCTTGCATAAACTAGGTGATCTAGAGCCTAGGGGCGATCTAGGAGCCCACCGAATGGACGAACTAGGGTGCATAAACATTAAGCAAGGGTAGCTAATTTCACAACATGCTAAAACTCATATTAGAGTTTCTTAACATTTTCTCGAGCACCTTGCATGCCTAAAACTCCCCTTTTCTTTTAAGGACACTAATTAGGCACTCGACAATGCGTCTAAACCCCAAACTAAAGGGGGAAGCACGTCCAGCCCATCTAGTGGTGCCCTTAAAGTCTGTAGAGAGAGTTAATCTTCACATATGAGCATAAACTTGCAAATAGATAAAACTAAGACGATTATGCATATGAACGACGCTACTTATACTGCAGGTGAGGGGTACTTACATCCTGCGCTTGTTCTTACAACTCTAATGCGTAGGGTTTAGGGAGAGGAAAGATCCTTGGAGTCTCGGAGAGGCTCTAACGAAGAACGACTCCTTGAGAAGGTCCCCTAGCGTGTCCTCCTTCTTGAATCCGCCCGACACAAACCCCCTTGCACCTCCTCCTTGGTTTGCCGTGAGTGAGGGAGGAAGAGAGACTCGGGAGAGGGAGAGGAAAAAAATTGCACGAGAGAGAGGGGGTGTCGGCAGTGAGATGGTGAGGAAAAAGATAAATCTAAAAACCCTTAAGTTTCCCTTTTATACTTATGGAAAAATTTAACTAACTTCACCTTATTTATCTTTTCCTCTATTTTATTTCAATAAAAACAAACCATCCCACTTAGTAAGCCTATTCTTCTCTCATGCTAAAGGTTTAAGGGTCAGAACCCACATAAGTTTTTTCTGTACATTCTATTTTTATTCATTTTTGCCTTATTTGTCCATGGAAAAATTCTATAAAAATATCCATAAATTCGGAATAAATTCTAGGATATTTCTAAAATTACTCTTGAGAATTTTCGGGCGTTACAATCCCCCATACCTTATAAAAAGTTCATCCTCGAACTTAAAACAACTCTGGATATTTCTGCCTCATGCTGTCCTCTGGTTCCCATGTTGCCTCTTCTACTCTGTGATTTTGCCATATGACTTTCACTAATGGTACCTCCTTGTTCCGCAATTTCTTAACTGCTCGGTCTATTATCTGAATAAGCCGACTATCATAACTACGATCTTCGCGGACTTGTACCGTCTGTGGCTCTATCACCTGGGTGACATCTGGGATATGCTTCTTCAGCATGGAGACATGAAATACATTATGGATAGCTTACATCTCCTGAGGTAGCTCTAGCCATAAGCTACTTTGTCAACTCTTCTAGTGATGGGGTATGGTCCTACATATCTGGGACTTAGCTTGCCCTTTTTCCCAAAACACATTACTTGTAACACCCGCTTTTTTTTTTCTTTGACCACCATAAAGCAGCGTTACGTTAACATACTTAGGGCATGTAGACATCATAACGCAGCGGAAAACTTTAAACTTACACCTACATGCACTTTCTACCATTCTTAGCATCATAACATACTTAGCATCATGTCATACTTAGCATCATGGTATACTTTAGCATTCTGTCATACTTTAGCATCATATCATAAAGTCATAGTCATATTCATGTACTTAGTAGTAAAGGTAAAGTTCTATCATAAGGCAAGCAAACATATGGTCTCTTAGCCAAGTCACTATCACACACATTCTGCAAAGCCCTCCTGCTGCTTCCTTACTGTTCCTTTGCGTGATCTGCGGTATAAGAAAATAAAACTATAAGCACACAGGCTTAGTAAGACTCTTTCCTACTCACTAAAACCGTCCGTCACTTAATCATAAACATATGAAGCATTAGCATACTTAATGCTTTACTTAGATCATCATCCTTATCATCACTTAGTATTCATTCGACATGTCGTGGACATGGCTTCATCACATTCATAGCATGGCATAAACATAACCATAAACATTCACGTATGGCATCATACTTGACATAAACATAAACATCGTAAACATTCATAGCATGGCATAATACTTGACATAGACATAAACGTCGTAAACATTCATAGCATGGCATAATACTTGGCATAGACATAAATAAAATCATGGCATAACCTAATTAAAATCATGGCATCATATACTAACATGAGCATAAATAAAATAATGGCATTCCAACATAACATAAACATGACTAAATCATGGCATCCTAAACTAACATGAACATAAATAAAATCATGGCATCCTAACCTAGCATAAACATAATTAAATCATGGCATCCTAAACTATCATGAACATAAATAAGATCATGGCGTCCTAACTTAGCATAAACATAATTAAAGCATGGTATTCTAAATTAGCATAAAATCATGGCATCCTAACTTAACATAAACATAATTAAATCATGACATCCTAAACTATCATGAACATAAATAAGATCATGGCGTCCTAACTTAGCATAAACATAATTAAAGCATGGTATTCCAAACTAGCATAAAATCATGGCATCCTAACTTAACATAAACATAATTAAATCATGGCATGAGCATAATAAAATCATGGCATAGACATAAATAAAATCATGGCATAAACATAAATAAAATCATGGCATAAACATAAATAAATCATGGCATAAACATACTTTTCATAAACATACCTTTCATAACATAATGCATAGCATAAATGGATGCATGTAGCAACTGTGCATATATATATATATATATATAAGGATGCTTAATCTTGAAAACATGCTTTTAAATACTTGAACATAATCATAACGTGCATTGGGCCCTGGCTTGTACCACATACATACATCATAAGCGCGCATCCCTAAGTAAATACGAGGTAGCTAGCCTCGACCTACTAGGGTAAGGACAGCATAGTCGGTAGTCCCCGAACCGAGGCGTTCTTAAGGTGCCCATCCCTGTTGCACAGCTTCGGTAGTGCCAGAACCGTGGACAGCATAGTCGGTAGTCCAGAACCGGGGCGTTCTTAAGGTGCCCATCCCTTGGACCCATACTTCGGTCCGGTACAAGCCCATTCATAAAGTAAAATACTTTTCATGCTTCATCATTCATAAGACATTCATGGCATCTTCATCATAACATAACTTGTTACGGCTCGGCCCGTCTACCGGCCCATTTACCGGTCCTTATGACCGTCGTACCGTCGACCATCGACCGTGCCGTTTAGCATATTCATTCATTCATCATACTTAGCCTTCATTCATCATTTTCATTATTAGACATGGCATAGGTACACATCATTCATATAGCATGGCATACACACACAAGCATGGCATACATTCATATCATTCATAAGACATGGCATACACACATATCATTCATACATCATGTCATACATACATATCATTCCTAAATCATGGCACATGTCTAAACATTCTATGACCTAACATATATTTCATGACTTATAAGCTAAAGGTTTAGTTAACATGGTATTCTTCCACCTTACTTAAGCATACCTCCTAATCACCTATACCCTAGGGTACTCTAGGGTACCCCAAAAATTCCCAAAAATTATATTTACTTACTACACATCATAAGGGAACATTAATCAACTTCATAAAGATTTTTGGCATAATTATAGACCCCAAAATCATGGTGGCCGAAACCCACAAACCTAGGGTTCTTGGTTTCCTTTCCTTGTTGTTGGCCGAAACTCATAGGGTCTCTAGGGTACTCCAAAAATTCCCAAAAATTATACTTAACTTCTAAACATCATAAGGGAACACTAAATAACATTATCATGATTTTTAACATATTTTTAGACTTTTAAAACATGCTGGCCGAAACCCTTGAACTTAAAGTTCTGGGTTTTGCTTCCTTCATGTTGGCCGAAACTCTAGGGTGTCCTAGAGCACTATAAAAATTCCCAAAAATTTTACTTAACTTCTAAAAATCATAAGGGAACACTAAATAACATTATCATGATTTTTAACATATTTTTAGACCTTTAAAACATGCTGGCCGAAACCCTTGAACTTAAAGTTCTGGGTTTTGCTTCCTTCATGTTGGCCGAAACTCTAGGGTGTCCTAGAGTACTATAAAAATTCCCAAAAACTTTACTTAACTTCTAAACATCATAATGGAACACTAAATAACATTATCATGATTTTTAACATATTTTTAGACCTTTAAAACATGCTGGCCGAAACCCTTGAACTTAAAGTTCTGGGTTTTGCTTCCTTCATGTTGGCCGAAACTCTAGGGTGTCCTAGAGTACTCTAAAAATTTCAAAAAATTATAATTAACTTCTAAACATCATAAGGGAACACTAAATAACATTATCATGATTTTTAACATATTTTTAGACCTTTAAAACATGCTGGCCGAAACCCTTGAACTTAAGGACCTTGGTTTTTCTTTCCTTTCAACATCACATCCAAAAACTAACCCATATATCATGATAAAAATCATGGAAATCATAGATAACTATTATACCACAGGTGAGGGAGTCTTACCTTAGATTTCTTGATTTTTGGACCTTGGATGAAAAGAAGGAAGAAGACTTGACCACACCTAGCCCTTGGAAACTTGAGAAGACCTTAGATCTTGGAGGATGAGACTTTTTGTGAAGTTTTCTCAAAGGAGAAGTCCTCCTTGAGTGCTCGGCAAGAATGGAGAAGGAAGAGAGGAGCAAATGCACTTGATGTCATGAAGAATGAAACTCCCAAACCCCCTTATTAATCAACCATTAAGGTGGTGAATGAAGAGTTTTCTATGGCCCTACATCTTCCTCTACCATTTAACCACCATTCACTTCCTTTCCTCACAAGAATTCCTTGCTAGGTGAGTTGGTTAAAGCATTCATTGGTTGTACAAGAGGTCCAAGGTTCAATCCTTGGCCCATGCATCTTTATTTTTATTTTATTTAATCTTTTTTTCTTATTTTCGAAAATTCCCCTTTTATTTCGAAAATTCTCCAAAAATGACCCATAATTTTGCCAATATTCCTAAATAAAATTCTTTTATATTTATATGAATTTTACTCAATTAATATCCATTTTTTTTCGGAGCCCATTTAAGGCCCATTAGTACCTAATTCCTCAAATTAATTAGAAAAATTAAACTAATACTTACCCATAATCATGCTAATATGTCCCATTAAATCCTATTTATCTTTATACTAATTTCCACCTAAAATCCACCGATAATTATGGTACTAGCAAGCCCATATAAGGCCCATTAGTGCCCTTTTTCCCAATTTAAATGGGAAAACATGGATTTTCTAGGCCAAAGTTTGCATTATTACCTCTAGGTCCTTCAGAAAATTATCTAGACATGCTTAATATTTTAATAAAATATTAAGAGAATTTTCTGGGTCGTTACATTACTCCCTTCATGGGAGCCACTCTGAGGAATACTGAATCCCCAACTTCAAACTCTAATGATCTGCGCCGTGTATCAGCATAGCTCTTCTGGCTGCTCTGAGCTGTTTCTATTCTCTGGCGGATCTGCTGTATGGCTACGGTGGTATCATCTATAAGATCTGTCTGTAGACCTAACTCTTGCATCACACCACCCTCGTACCAGCAGATAGGAGTTCTACACCTCCGCCCATATAAAGCCTCATAGGGTGTCATGCCGATAGTGGCCTGATAACTATTGTTGTAGGCGAATTCCGCTAAGCACAGGTATCTACACCAACTGCCCTTGAAATCTAAATCAGTTCTACTCTACTAAGCACAACCCTAACTGCCTTCTTAGTGAGCTAAACTTAGACTCAGGTAAGGGTTTGGTATAGATATCAGCTAAGTTGGATTTTGAGTCCACATGTTTAAGTACTATTTCACCCCTGGCTACATGATCCCTTACAAAATGATGTTTTACTTTTATATGTTTTGTTCGGGAATGTTGAATTGGGTTTTTAGTCAAGTTGATTGAACTAAGGTTATCAATATAGACTTGGGTTTGGGTGTAGTCCAGCTGGAAGTCCTTAAGAGTGTGCATCATCCACAAAAGTTGTGCTACACATTCACCTAGGGCAACATATTCTACTTTTGTTGTGGACAATGCTACGCAGTGTTGCTTTCTGCTACACCAATTAACTAGGCTATGTCCTAATAGTTGGCAACTTTCACATGTACTTTTTCTATCTAATTTGCACCCAGCAGAGTCAGAGTCAGAATATCCTAACTATTCAAAAGTGGAAGTCCTAGGATACTAAATCCCTACATTTAGAGTACCCTTAATGTAACTGAGTACTCGTTTTAGGGCTGCTAAGTGGGATTCCTTAGCACAAGTTTGGTACCTAGCACACATTCCTACAGAAAATAATATATCAGGTCTACTAGTGGTCAAGTAAAGTAGGCTACCAATCATGCTTCGGTATAGCTTAAGATCTACAGGCTTTCTTTCAGGGTCATTATCTATTTTGACATTTGTAGCCATAGGGGTACTTAAGCATTTGGAATTATTCATTTTAAATTTTTTTATTAACTCTTTAGCATACTTGGATTGGTGAACATAATTACCATCTCTAGTCTGTTTAATTTGTAATCCTAAGAAAAAGTTGAGCTCACCTACCAAGCTCATTTCGAATTCACTTTCCATTATTTTTACAAATTCTTTTAGAAAGTTAGAGTTGGTGGATCCAAAAATTATATCATCAACATAAATTTGGGCAATAAAAATATCGTTTTCTAAGGTTTTAACAAGAAGGGTGGAGTCAATTTGACCTTGGTTAAATTCCTTAGAAATTAGATAAATTGATAATGTTGTGACCCGGTGCATGTTGACATGGATGCGGGTTCGTAATTTCAAAATTAATTACGTGCAGCGGAAGGTTTAGCATAAATAATTTCTCTAAATCATTTAACCACACATCTAAGCATGCAAGTTTATCTTGAGTAGACATAATCATATATTTGAAATATTACAGAAACATAAACTAATTTACGTATTACCTCGTGTAACTCGAAGGAAGGGATGAGATCCAACCGTAAGCATCCCTTGGAAGCTCCGCTTCTATTCGCGTCCACGCCGAGTATCTTTGGGATGACTTCGCAAAGCCACGAGTTTCGTGTTCTCGAGAACTACTAGATTCTCCAAGAACGCAACGAGAAAAACCAAGAGAGAAGTCGGAAGACTAACCACAAAAGGATGGCCGGAATCAAAATCCGGCGAAGCAAAAGAAGATGCTTGCGGCAAAAAAATTCTTGCGGCAAACTCTAATTCCGGCAGCACCTTCTTCCGGCCAAGAGATGGTCAGAGCTTCCTTCTCCAGCAGCAGGTGGTGGTCGGCAGGGAAAGGGCAGGGGCGGCTGGCTGGTGCTCCTTCTTGGGGCTGGTTGGCGCACGGAAAGAAGGGGAGAAGAGAAGGAGAGAAAGAGAGGGAGAGAGCCTATGCCTTCATCTCTATGATTATCACCCAAGCCTTGCCTTGGGTCCTTTATATAGTGGCCTCTCAACCATCAAGCCTCTCAAATATGGAATAACTTATTCCATCATGCCAAGTTTGATTTTATATCATGGTTAAAATCATATTTTAATTCATGATAAAAATCAATCAAGTCTCTTCTCTCCTATGAAATAAATTTCCTTATCATGGTAAATCAATCCATGATTGATTTTGTAAAATAAACCAATCCATAGTTCATTATAATTTCCATGAAAAATAAACCAAACCATGGTTTATTATATAAAATTTATATCATCCATAATTTTATAAAACAAACCACACTTGGTTTATTTTATAAATTGAACCAAAAACTTGGTTCTCTCCCTTTGTTGTGGTCGGCCAAGCAAAGAGGATGGAGGCCCTCTTTGGCTGGCCCATCGAAGTCAAGCCCCAATGAATTAAACTTATTTAATTCATCTATTAAGTCTTCAAAAGACTTAGCCATTTTACGCTTTCGATGCGTCTCTGAAAAGTTCAGATTCGACTTATCGTTTGGCTCAACCAAACTTAATCTCTCTTGATTGGAAAATCCAATTTTCAACTTGTTTTAAATCTCTCGGATTACTCGTAGTACATGTGACTTAATAGACTTTCAATTTATGTTGGTCGTCTATAATTAATCAATTATAGAATGATCATGAGTGGCACCTAGTAGTACATCATGATCCCTAATTAATCGAAAGATCAACGGTTGACCTCAGAAACAATTCTGAAACCCTTCAGCAGCTATAATGAATCATGCCCCATTCCCTTCATCATCTTATACCCACTTGGTTCAGGACATGGTCTATGTGTGTCAGTCCCCACTAGGCTGACTACGTCACACCTAGCCCAAGTAACATTTTCTCGTCATACGGATTCTAATTACTCTCATGTATTTAATAGATTCATACTCTGAACATGTCATGCTCTGGCCAGAGGCTTCGAGTAACAATCCGACAATAGGCCTCGGGTATACATCTCCTCGCAAGGAGTGGTGAATCCTTTGTAGGCTGTTCAAACATCTTCGGGCACTTCGGCTTATACCCAATCATCCTGGGTCCACACCTCCTTGGAGATGCTTGCTTAAGATGTCAAAGTATAAGTCTCCATGACCAAGATGACTTGAACACCGCAAGTCAAAGTAACATCGCACTTAAGCTGCAGTAAGAACTTCACTGACATATCTATATGTAGACTACCATATGAAGTTTTACAGCCAGTCACTCCAATGAACTAGTTCCCTTAACTAGCATTCATGTTTATCTCCGGACATCTCAATGTCACCAGCCAGTGAGAATTAGCTGATTAGAGAATAACCCATGCTAGTCTCAACAGAATTGATAGTGTCCATATTTATCAATTTATCAACTAGGGACAATTTCAATACTTCACAATTGCACATGTAGAGATAATCACTAGTTGTGAATTCATCACAAATTCTCTCATGCTGTGAATTGTATTGCGGACATTCAGTAAATGAGTTTAAGATCTCAATCAAATACACAAACATGTATACTCAAATAGTGAATATTCATTTATTAGAATAAATGATTACAATCATAAGGCGATTGCCTTAGGACACTTCTCTCATATAACTAACAATCTCCCACTTGGCCTAATGCCAATCACTACGGTACCCAATACCACAGGCTCTAACATGACTCTCAATCTTACTTTGAGGCAAGACCTTAGTTAAAGAATCCGCTAAATTCCTTTCAGTGGGAATTTTCTCAATTTGTATATCATTCCTACTTATAATCTCTATGATCAGATGATAGCGGCGAAGCACATGTTTGGATCGCTGATGAGACCTTGGTACCTTTGCTTGTGCAATAGCTCCATTGTTGTCGCAGTAAACCGGTATTGCTTCATCAATTGTTGGAACCACACCAAGTTCTGCGACAAACTTTTTGATCCAGACTGCTTCCTTTGGTGCTTCCGAAGCTGCAATATATTCCGCTTTTGTGGTAGAATCCGCTACGGTGTCTTGCTTGGAACTCTTCCAACTTATTGCTCCTCCATTCAAAATAAATACGTATTCAGACTGAGATTTGAAGTCATCCTTATCTGTCTGGAAACTGGCATTTGTATACTCACATATTACCATATCACCTTCTCCATATATTAGGAACACATCCTTAGTGTTTCTTAAGTACTTGAGGATTGTCTTGACAGCCGCCCAATGATCCATTCTTGGATCAGACTGGTATCTGCTTGTGACGCTAAGAGCATACGATACATCGGGCCTAGTACATAACATAGCATACATGATAGATCCTATCGCGGATGCATAAGGAATCTTATTCATGCAAATCCTCTCGTCTTCTGTGCGCGGACACATAGACTTCGAAAGGTTGATCCCATGCCTGATGGGAAGGTAACCTTTCATGGATTCCAACATGCTTAACCTTTCTAGCACTCGGTCTATATATGTAGACTGCGAAAGACCAAGCAACCATTTTGATCTATCTCTATAGATTCTAATCCCAAGGATATAGGTTGCTTCTCCCAGGTCTTTCATGGAGATAGTTTTGGACAACCAAATTTTAACTGACTGTAAGACTGTTATATAGTTTCCTATAAATAATATGTCATCGACATATAACACTAGGAATACGACTGCACTCCCACTAACCTTCTTGTACACACAAGGTTCGTCAGGATTTTATGAGAAATCAAACTCATTGATTGTTTCATCAAAATGGATGTTCCAGCTCCTGGATGCTTGCTTTAGTCCTTATATGGATCGTCGAAGCTTGCATACTTTGGTTTTATTAACTGATGTGAAACCTTCAGGTTGTATCATGTATACATCCTCAAGCAGGTTTCCATTAAGGAAAGCTGTTTTCACATCCATTTGTCATATCTCATAATCATAATGAGCTACTATGGCCAGGAGCATTCGAATGGATTTAAGCATAGCTACTGGCGAATAGGTTTCGTCATAATCAATTCCTTGTTTCTGACCATATCCTTTTGCCACTAATCTAGCATTAAAGGTAACAACATTACCTTCCATGTCGGTTTTCTTCTTGAAAACCCACTTGCACCCTATGGGCTTAATCCCTTCAGGTGGGTTAACCAAGTCCCATACTTGATTTTTGTACATGGAATCCATTTCCGACTTCATGGCTTCAAGCCATTTATCCCTTTCTGAATTTTTCAGAACATCTTCATAACTGATAGGTTCGTCATCGTTAATGAGTAACACGTCGTTTGATTCACTTATGAGAAATCCGTATCTCTCTGGAATATTGTGTGTCCTATCAGACCTACGAAGAAGTGATGTTGTTTTTGTTGGGACCGGGTGCATGCTGACATGTATACGGGTTCGTAATTTTAAAATTTAATTACGTGCAGTGGAAGGTTTAGCATAAATAATTTCT
>JAGFNQ010001523.1:401481-461817 GCA_024364735.1 Boesenbergia rotunda | reverse complement strand
TTTCAAGGACATAAGCAAGCTTTTCTGCCTTGAGGACTATCCTCAGGTTTCGAAGCCAGTCCATGAAGTTTGGCCCAGTCAGATTATTGGTGTCCAAAATGGAACGCAAATTCAGAGAAGACATGATCAGGTAATTATCCTAGAAGTACAAATTGAGGTTATGTGATGAGAATGATAAAGAATGCATCAATATACATTAATTAAATCCTATTTATTTTTCGAATTGAATAACCCTTTTTATCAATTCGGGAGATCGTAGGAACATCTCCAAATAGGTTGATATCCAACCATAGATAAGAACAACCATGACTAGAGTCCATCAAGTTATTCTTAGCTATGAAGGTAGGTAATTATATCGATTACATATTATACATATGTAACTATCACATTATACTATCAACTAATTGAATGTTTGCATAAATCATTGGGTTGTTAACTCATTAACAAGTATGCAACAATATACATATCACCTAACTACACCTCTCTTTACATCGACTTTGGCTGTGCACAACAAATCGATGCTCCAAGCTTAAGGTTGACCCTTTAATCAAGAAATAGTTTTAATATGGTTGGAGCTCATTCAACCGTTTAGTCAGGCTTGGATGTGTCCAACAACCAAAACTAAGGATTGACCTCTGACTCCAACTATATTAATCATAAACTAATTCCATGGTTTGAACATGTTGAGGTTCAAGCCGGGCATGGATGTGTCCATCAACCCAAACGAGAAACAAAACTCTGGTTCTAACCATATTAATGGAAGGTGTTGGCCTTAATATTTTGTAAGGGGTTTTGGGTCTCATCCTTTTCTTTTATGCACATTCATGACATATAATTATGTCATGTTCTAACAATTTCCTTAATAAAGTATGTATGTGACTTAATTTATCAACTTTCATTAATTGAATTAGGAACTGGATTTCCTAATTCTAATTTCATACTTTATTCAAGGAATTGCTTTGGGAAACAATTTCCTGAATTATCATAATCAATTTCGGAAATAATATGTTTAAGACTTTGATTTCTCTAAATCAAATCTTATTAAATTAAGAGACAGATTCCCTTAATTCAACCACATATTATTTTCATGAAAATCTTATTTAAGGAAATATACTCTATAGGAAACAATTTTTCTAATTAATTTTGGAGACAATAATATGTAAGAGCATCACCTCATATATCAAATAAGGAAATTATCGTTTGAAAATCACCTCAAAAATTTCCAAGATTTGATCACATATTTTATTTATGGAAAATTAATATCAATAACTTAATTTGGACGGCTCCCCGAGGCTCAATCCAAATTAAACATTTGACAATTTAAATTCAATTTAGGAAATTTAATTATAACAACTAACTTTAAATTGGACGGCTCCCCGAGTCTCAATCCAAAATAAAGAATTTTGTAAATAATTTAATTTCCAATTATAAATTTAAATGCCAATTAATATTGCCATAATTTGTCTAGACTTTCTAGAAAGAAAGTGCCCAAAATTGCGAGCTTTCCATAAATGGAAAGTTTCCAAAAATAAAAGGTTTTCAGAATAATTGTAAGTTTCTGGTACAAAGAAAATTTATGTTTTTCCAATATTGGAAAATTTCCAAAATAGGAAATTTCCAAAATTGAAAAGTTTCCAAAAATGGAAAGTTTTCACAATTATCATAAAATTTCAGAAACAGAGATATTTCAAAAGTTTACGAAATTTCATGAGGATTTCCAAACTTTGAAATTCCTAAATCGAAAATTTACCATAATAGGAAAGTTTCCATAATTGAAAATTTTTCAAAATTGAGATCATGATAAAACTTTCCGCAAAACAATTATATGATTATGTCGAATACAAGCCTCGCTCTGATACCACTGTTGGGACTAGGTGCATGTTGACATGGATGCGGGTTCGTAATTTTAAAATTAATTACGTGCAGCGAAAGGTTTAGCATAAATAATTTCTCAAATTATTTAACCACACATCTAAGCATGCAATTTTATCTTGTGTAGACATGATCATATATTTAAAATTTTGCAGAAACATAAACTAATTTACGTATTACCTCGCGTAACTCGAAGGAAGGGACGAGATCCAACCGTAAGCGTCCTTGGAAGCTCTGCCTCTATTCGCGTCCACGCCGAGTATCTTCAGGATGACTTCGCAAAGCCACGAGTTTCGTGTTCTCGAGAACTACTAGATTCTCCGAGAATGCGACAAGAAAAACCAAGAGAGAAGTCGGAAGACTAACCACAAAAGGATGGCCGGTTGGTGCTCCTTCTTGGGGCTGGTTGGCGCACGGCAAGAAGGGGAGAAGAGAAGGAGAGAAAGAGAGGGAGAGAGCCTATGCCTTCGTCTCTTCGATTATACCACCCAAGCCTTGCCTTGGGTCCTTTATATAGTGGCCTCTCAACCATCAAGCCTCTCAAATATGGAATAACTTATTCCATCATGCCAAGTTTGATTTTATATCATGGTTAAAATCATATTTTAATTCATGATAAAAATCTTCTCTCCTATGGAATAAATTTCCTTATCATGGTAAATCAATCCATGATTGATTTTATAAAATAAAATAAACCAATCCATAGTTCATTTTAATTTCCATGAAAAATAAACCAAACCTTGGTTTATTATATATATCATCCATAATTTTATAAAACAAACCACACTTGGTTTATTTTATAAATTGAACCAAAAACTTGGTTCTCTCCCTTTGTTGTGGCCGACCAAGCAAAGAGGATAGAGGCCATCTTTGGGCGGCCCATCCAAGCCAAGCCTCAATGAATTAAACTTATTTAATTCATCTATTAAGTATTCAAAAGACTTAGCTATTTTACGCTTCCGATGCGTCTCTGAAAAATTCAGATTCGACTTATCGTTTGGCTCAACCAAACCTAATCTCTCTTGATTGGAAAATCCAATTTTCAACTCGTTTTAAATCCCTCGGATTACTCGTAGTGCGTGTGACTAAATAGGCTTTCGATTTATGTTGGCCGTCTATAATTAATCAATTGTAGAACGATCATGAGTGGCACCTAGTAGTACATCATGATCCCCAATTAATCGAAAGATCAACGGTTGACCTCAGAAACAATTCTGAAACCCTTCAGCAGCTATAATGAATCGTGCCCCATTCCCTTCACCATCTTATATCCACTTGGTTCAGGACATGGTCTATGTGTGTCAGTCCTTACTAGGCTGACTACGTCACACCTAGCCCAAGTAACGTTTTCTCGTCCTACGGATTCTAATTACTCTCATGTATTTAAGAGATTCATACTCTGAACATGTCATGCTCTAGCCAAAGGCTTCTAGTAACAATCCGACGATAGGCCTCGGGTATACATCTCCTCACAAGGAGTGGTGAATCCTTTGTAGGCTATTCAAACATCTTCGGGCACTTCGGCTTATTCCCAATCATCCTGGGTCCACACCTCCTTGGAGACGCTTGCTTAAGATGTCAAAGTATAAGTCTCCATGACCAAGATGACTTGAACACCGCAAGTCAAAGGAACATCGCACTTAAGCTGCAGTAAGAACTTCACTGACATATCTATATGTAGACTACCATATGAAGTTTTACAGCCAGTCACTGTAATGAACTAGTTCCCTTACTAGCATTCATGTTTATCTCCGGACATCTCAATGTCACCAGTCAGTGAGAATCAGCTGATTAGAGAATAACCCATGCTAGTCTCAACAGAATTGATAGTGCCCGTATTTATCAATTCATCGACTAGGGACAATTTCAAAACTTTACAATTGCACATGTAGAGATAATCACTAGTTGTGAATTCATCACAAATTCTCTCATGCTGTGAATTGTATTGCAGGCATTCAGTAAATGAGTTTAAGATCTCAATCAAATACACAAACATGTATACTCAAATAGTGAATATTCATTTATTAGAATAAATGATTACAATCATAAGGTGATTGCCTTAGGACACTTCTCTCATATCACTAACACACAGATAGCATAAATTCGTTTCCAAGATACAACGACGTCGTCTCGGAATAGTAGCACTTCAAATTCCGAGACCGACGAACCTTTCCGTAGGCATTTTGGACTCTTGATGCATAAGATGGATGAGTGTGAATGCTTTTAGATTGCAATGCTTGAATGAATGAAATGATCAAGTGGAGGGATCTATTTATATTGAGTGAAGAGGTAAGTACTCTTTGGTTCGGACAGATCTGAACCGTTCATAACGAAAGAGTATAACCCTTTAAAGGTCTTTGAATCTTTTCCCTTGATATGAAGAGTTATAACTCTTCAGATCTCTTCTTGATCTCAGCCGCCAGATTAGAACATTTAATCCGACGTCTCAGATCCATCCTCCCTCTTCATAATCAGATTCGACTTCGATGCTCCAGATCTTTGATCTGATGGCCACCATCTGTTCGCCCAATCCAGTCATCGTTCTCTACACAGTCACGTGCCACATAGGCACTGCCTCGTCACCGACATGTCACGTGGCGCCACCTAATCACGATACGTCATCGCCACGTGGAGCATAAATTAAAGCTCCTCAATACTCCTCGCGACGATGCGTACATGCGAACTGCAAAGTGCGCCAACAAAGCGTCCATTGCGTGCGTGGCAGGTGGCGGGCTCGCAGGTGCGAACACCTGCTCGCCCAAGGGTAGAGACCTCCTGTGTTTTTGTATTAACAACATTAGCACAGGAATACATATAAGGAAACACTGACTCATACCGGTTAGCAATGTGAGACTAAAGCCCCATCTTTACCCTTAATGTTCATTTGAGCGTATCTTAAACAATTAATTTCTCATTCACCCTTAATTGGTTTTGAGCAAATAAATAATCCAGATTTATCTACGCGAAACGTGTGATTTCAATTTTAAAGTCAAACTTGACTTTCAACGATCGATGATATCAAAATTTTGCTTTGCAAAATCGTATATAACAATCCTCCACATGAATAGAAATTAATGCATATATTGCATGTATTCATGCTGACACTTTACAAGAGTCCAATCGATAAGTCAATGCATCGGGAAAGGTAGCTTGTGGCTTTGAACCTTCCGTAGTAGAATGCTATCGAGCATACTAGGCTGTGCAGTGAACGTGATATCTTGAACTGCTCAGCTGTTGGTATATACTCAGACAATAACACCCACATAAAGACTTATCTCACTCACTTTTGGTTCTCATGGTCGGTTCCGTTTCGGCCATGGACACCATCTTGGATTCATCAGTGTTTCATTGAAGCGGCTTGTCTTCACACTCACATAGGTGACACTTCTATCAAGAGTATCCTACCATACTCCACCTTAGAGGTATAGAAGTCATTAAAAGCATAAACTTATCCTCACTACATGTGGTAGGACTGCACCAAATCATCCTAGGATTGAGATAGTAAAGATAATTATTTATCTTGTGCTATTACACAACTTCTGTAACTTCGTTGTTTGAACCAAGATTTGGGATCTCCAGTCAACAAGGTTGGGTTACCGCTACAGTCGTTTTTAGTTGTAGATTTTCAATCTTATTCCTCTTAATGAGCAGTATACTTGATCTCGATTTAGCCCCTTCGTTAATAGATCTGCCAAATTATCCTTATATTTGACATAATCGATTGCAATCACTCCGTTCGAGATCAACTGCCTAATGGTATTATGTCGACGACGTATATGTCGTGACTTACCATTATACATACTACTCTGTGCCCTTCCAATTGTCGATTGACTATCACAGTGGATAAGTATGGCGGGCACAGATTTTATCCAGCTCGGAATATCTTCCAAGAAATTTCGCAGCCATTCTGCTTCTTCAGTTGCTTTGTCAAGTGCTATAAACTCGGATTCCATTGTTGACCGAGCTATGCATGTCTGCTTAGTGAATTTCCAAGATACTGCTCCCCCACCGATCGTGAATACATATCCACTAGTGGATTTGGAGTCTTTTGTATCGGAGATCCAATTAGCAACACAATATCCCTCCAAGACTGCGGGATACCTTCCGTAATGTAATCCATAGCTCATACTATATTTTAAATATCTAAGAACTCGCATCAGTGCTTTTCCAATGGGTGTCGTTTGGATTGCTCGTAAAACGACTCAGTTTGTTGACCACACAGGCAATATCCGGACGAGTACAATTTGTGAGATACATCAAACTGTCAATTATCCGGGAATATTCCAATTGCGATATGGGTTCACCATGGTTTTTCGCTAAGTGTTGACTTAGATCCATAGGTGTGTTTACAGTAGAGAGATCATATGCATTGAATCTTTTCAATACTGACTCTACATAATAGGATTGTGTTAAAACTATCCCATCGGACGTCCTGAGAATTTTGATATCTGCTAGACTCATATTTTTCATGTCGAAACTATTGGTTAACATTTTCTTAGTACTCATGATGATATCATGATTACTTCCTATTATGAGCATGTCGTCTACGTATAGACAGACGATTACATAACTCTCAAGTGTGCTTTTGACATAAATACATTTGTCACATTCATTTATTCTGAATTCGTTTGACAGCATTATTTTGTCAAATTTTTCGTGTCATTGCTTTGGCGCTTGTTTAAGTCCGTACAACAACTTAACAAGTCGGCACACCTTTTGTAACGACCCGAAAAATTCTCTTAATATTTCTCTAAAATATTGAGCATGTCTAGATAATTTTCCGAGGGACCTAGAAATATTAACTCAAATTTTAACCTAGAAATCCATGTTTTCTCATTTAAATTGGGGAAAATAGGCACTAATGGGCCTTATATGGGTTTTCTAGTACCATGATTATTGGTGAATTTTAGGTGAAAATTTATAGAAATATAAAGGGGTTTTAATGAGAAATATTAACATAATTATGGGGGAATTTTTAAGGGATTTTCGAAATAATAGGGAAATAAAAATAAAAATAAAATAGAAAAAATAGTGCATGCACCAAGGATTGAACCTTGGACCTCTTGTACAACCATGCATGCTTTAACCAATTCACCTAGCAAGGGAGTGCTATGAGGAAATGAAGTAGATTATGGTTAAGGCTTAGGAAAATGAAGAGTCATCAACCATGACTCTTCACTTACCCTCCTTAATGTGCTATAAAGAGGGGGAATGGGAGTTTCTTTCTTCCTTCCATCAATTCCATTTGTCTTCCTCCTCCTCCCTCATCCTAGCCGAAACCCTCAAGAGGGATTCTCCCTTGGAAAAAGTTCACCTAAGGCTCCATCTCCAAGATCCAAGGCTTTTACAAGGATACTAAGGCTAGGGGTGGTCAAGAGGCAACAAGATTTCCATCATTCTCTCAAATCTAAAGTCTATAATCAAGATCAACCAAGGTAAGACTCCCTCACCTGTGGTATAATAGTTCCTTAAATTTTTAGCATAATATAAAGTTTGGTTTTAGGTTTTGATGTTGAGAAAACCATGTTTTGGACCCCTATGGTATTCGGCCACCATAAGTTTTGGGTCCATGATGATGTTAAAAATCTTAATTATGCTCTCTAATGTGCTCTCATGATGTTTAGAGAATAAATATAATTTTTGGAAATTTTTGGGGTACCCTAAGACCCTTTAGGGTTTGGGACCATCATAAGGATTTCCATGGCTAGGGTTGAATTTAACTCTTCACTCATGTATCTTGTGTACCCTTATGATACAAGGGGAGGTTGAAGGGATTTATGTGAATTTTCACAAGGTCTTGTGACCCTAAGGGTTTCAGCCAAGAAGGGATCTAGGGCAAGGGGTTAAGGTTTTCTTCAAGTATGGGTTCCAAAAGCCCCTATGGTAGGGTATGGTTGGTGTTTAATGTTTGATTGGGGATTTTATGGAATTTTTCCATGCACCCATGGCCTTGAAGGGTTTCGGCCAGCCCTAAGAAGGAGGGCTAAAGGTTAGGGAAAACCCTAACCATGAGCCTTAATGACCTCCCATGGTCTTATAGGTAATGTATGGTTGTTTCTTTACCTTATGCTATCTTACGTGTTAATTGAATGATGGAACCCTTCCTTGTAGGTTTCGGCCAAGCAAGGTAAATAGGGTTTGGGGGAAGTTAGGGTTTGAAGAATGATGGTTTATGCTTTATTATGAAGTATATATAAAGGTTCAAGCATGTGGTAGAAATTAAGTTACCTATAACCCTAACCTTAAGCACCATGTTTCATGGTTGTATGTTTATGATTGGATGTCATGCTTAATAGGGTTTATTTATGAATGTCTTATGTCCTATGCCATGTACTTGAATGGTAGGTAGTATGTTTATGGAAGCCCTACCCATGCATGCTTGAGATAGATACCATGTTTATGTATGAAATGCAATGTTTACCTTATGTATCATGATCATGCAAGTTCTATGGATTAGGATAAATGTCTATGCAAACATGTCATGTTCAATGAATATAATGCAATGTTTACCTTATATGCCATGATCATGCAAGCTCTAGGAATAAGAATGATGTTTATATAAGTATGTTATGTTCTATGAATGAAGATGCATGTTATGTTTATAAATGAAGATGCATGTTATGTTTATGAATGAAAGTGCATGATATGTTTTATGAATAAAGAGGCATGCCATGTTTATGAATGACGGCACGGTCGATGGTCGACGGTACGACGGTCGTGAGGACCAGTAAATGGGCCGATAAATGGGCCGGTAGACGGGCCGGGTCGTTACACATGCCATGTTTTATGAATGAGGATGCATGCCATGTTTTATGAATGAAGATGCATGTCATGTTTTACGAATGAAGAAGTATGTCATGTCTTATGAATGATGAAGCATGTAAAGTATTTTACTTTATGAATGGGCTTATACCGGACCGAAGTATGGGTCCAAGGGATGGGCACCTTAAGAACGCCCTGGTTCTTGACTACCGACTATGCTGTCCACGGTTCTGGCACTACCGAAGCTGTGCAACAGGGATGGGCACCTTAAGAACGCCCCGGTTCTGGGACTACCGACTATGCTGTCCTTACCCTAGTAGGTCGGGGCTCGCTACCTCGTATTTACTTAGGGATGCACGCTTATGATGTATGTATGTGGTACAAGCCGGGGACCCCCAATGATGTTATGATTATGTTTAAGTATTTAAAAGTATGATTTTAAAAGTTAAGCATCCTTATGTATATGCATTAGACTCATGCATTCATTCATGTTATGCATTATGCCATGATAGTAATGTCTTATGCTTATGTCTCATGTCAAGAAATATGCATGATAGTAAACGATTTATGCTTATGGTTATGTTAAGAAGATGCTCATATGATATGATAGAAAGCATGCCTATGTTTATGCCATACAAGTTAGTTCATTCTTTATGTTATGTTTATGCCATGTATCATGCATGTTAAGAATGTTTCTTTATATTATGTTTATGCCATGTATCATGCATGTTAAGAATGTTTCCTTATGTTTATGTTTATGTCATGTATCATGTCATGTTAAGAACGTTTACTTATGTTTATGGATCATGCCATGCTAGGAATGTTTATTTATGTTTATGTTTATGTCATGTATTAGGCCATGTTAAGTTGAATTATGTTTATGTCTATGTCATGTATTATGCTATGCTAAGTTGAATTATGTTCATGTTTATGCCATATATCATGTCATGTAAATTTTAATTATGTTCATGTTATGTCAAGTATCATGCCATGTAAGTTTATTTATATTTATGTTCAAGCATAAAGTTATGTTTATGTTTCATGTGCTTATGATCAAGTGATGAATGGTTTAGTGAGTAGGAAAGAGTCTTACTAAGCCTGTGTGCTTATAGTCTTATTTCCTTATACCGCAGATCACGCAAGGGGACTGTAAGGAAGCAGCAGGAGGGCAAGAATGCATGTGTGTGGTAGTGACTTGGCCAAGAAAACAATATGTTTACTCGTCTTATACTAGAACTTTACCTTTACTACTTATGTGCTTGAATGGTGACTTATGTGACTCTATGACATGATGCTAAGTATGACATGATATGATGCTAAGTATGAAGTTAATATGCTAAGTTCCCATGTCATGATGTTAGGAATGGTAGTAGGTGCATGTAGGTGTAAGTTTAAAGTTACTCCGCTGTCTTATGATGTCTACATGCCCTAAGTATATTAACGTAACGCTGCTTTATGAAAAAAAAACGGGTGTTACACCTTTCCCTCAGTTCCAGGAGCTGTGAACCCCTCGGGTTGCTCCATGTAGATTTCTTCTTCCAACTTACCATTTAAGAAAGCAATCTTAACATCCATTTGGTGTATTTCAAGGTCATACAATGCTGCAATGATTATCAACACTCGTATGGACGTAATCCTTGTCACCGGTGAGTAGGTATCGAAGTCATCAAGGTCTTCCTATTGCTTGTACCCTTTAGCTACAAGTCTGGCCTTATACTTGTCAACCGATCCATCAGCTTTATACTTACGTTTTAGTATCCACTTACAACCTAATGGTTTAGTACCAGAAGGAAGGTCTACTAATTCCCAAGTATGGTTATTCATGATGGATTCGATTTCACTATTGACAGCTTCTTTCCACAATGGGGCGTTGGGACCAGAGAGAGATTCGCTTAGTGTTATTGGGTCCATTTCTGACATGAATGTCATGAAATCTGGCCCGAACGATTTCTCAACTCTAGCTCGTTTGCTCCGACGTGGCTCTTTGCTTTGATCGTCAATAGCCCTTTTATGACAACTAAGTTCTGGAACATTATCTTTGTTAGAACTTCCGTTGTCATTATTTTGAACATTTTCCTTCTTATTTGGGAACATATCTTCAAACAATATTGCATTCTGAGATTTTATGGTTGTACCCATATGAATATCAGGAATATCTGACTTATGAACTATGAAGCGATATGCACTACTGTTTTGGGTATATCCGACAAATATTGCATCGAACGTTTAGGTCTGATCTTAACTTGCTTTGGCTTAGGTACTTCAACTTTTGCTAAGCACCCCCACACTTTCAAGTATTTGTACGATGGCTCGCGGCCTTTCCATAGTTCATATGGTGTTTTATCATTTTTCTTATGAGGGATTTTGTTGAGAATGTGGTTTGCTGATAATATAGCTTCCCCCCACAAGTTCTGGGGTAAGCCTGAATTTATCAACAAGACATTCATCATTTCCTTTAGTGTCCGATTTTTACGTTCGACAACACCATTCGATTGAGGTGAGTAAGGTACCGTTGTCTGATGGATAATTTCAGATTCTGAACAGAATTCATCAAAAGGTGCACCATATTCTCCATCTCTATCGCTACGAATTATTTTAATTCGTTTTTCAAGTTAATTTTCAACTTCCATTTTATAGGTTCTGAAAACTTCTAGGGCTTCGTCTTTACTTCTTAAAAGAAAGACATAACAGAAGCTCATGCAGTCATCGATAAAAGTAATGAAGTACTTTTTACCTCCTCTAGTTTGCACGAATTTCAAGTCACATAGATCACTATGTATTAATTCTAGAGGAGTCGTTGACCTTTCCACCGAATGAAAAGGTAGTCTCGTCATTTTCGCCTCCACGCACACTTTGCATTTGTGTGTTTCGTCAATCGGTAAAAAATTTAGTTTGACGAGACGTTTCAGAGTATTATTATTGACATGCCCAAGCCGATCATGCCATAAATTAAAACACTCAACAACATAGCTGGAAACTTTTAATTTATTACCATCAAAATTATGGTGTACAGTCATTACAACCATCATAATCAAATTTTATACTAAATACCCCTTTCCTACGAAGACACCGTTCTTCGTAAGCACAAAGTTGTTGGATTGGAACACTAGTTTGAATCCGGCTTTAACAAGTGCCGATCTAGAAACTAAGTTCTTCCTGATGTCGGGAACATGGAGCACATCAATAAGAGTTAACTCCTTCCCAGACGTCATTTTTAGAACAACTGTCCCGAGTCCAACAATTGAGGACGTCGTGGAGTTGCCCATATAGAGCTTTCTTTCACTTATCGGGGTGTACTTGGAGAACATCGCCTTGTCCGAACAGACATGGCGGGTTGCTCTAGTATCGATCCACCACTGCTTCGGGTTGTCCACCAAGTTGGCTTCGAACACGACCGCAGTGAGATCCAGAGCGCTGAGATCTATGTCAGCGGAGGTTGCGACTTGGTTCGCAACATTCTTCTGGCTCTTGGTTGTCTTCTTCGAGCGTCTGCAGTCTTTGGACATGTGTCCTGACTTTCTACAATTGTAGCACCTGCCCTTGAACCTTTCGCCTTGAGCCTTCTGGTTTGGTTGCTTCGGCTTTTTGGCTTTTGGTTCTGTCAGGTTGGACATCTCGTCGACTGCCGCTTTGTTCCTCTAGAATCGGATAATTTTCGATTATCCTCCTCTATTCGCAACTGCAGGATGAGGTCTTCAAGTCCCATCTCCTTCTGCTTGTGCTTTAGCTAATTTTTGAAATCCTTCTATGACGGAGGGAGTTTCTTGATTACCGCAGAAACTTTGAATGACTCGTTTAGCGGTATTCCTTCGGCGTCCAGATCATGCATTATCAGTTGCATGTCTTGAACCTGAGACGTGACGATCTTGGAATCCTCCATTTTGAAATCCAGAAATCGACCGGCGATGAATTTTTTCAGTCCGACGTTTTTGTTTTTGTATTTCTTCTCTAGCGATTCCCACAGTGACTTGGTCATCTTCATCATGCAATATACGTTATATAACGCATTGTCCAGCCCATTAAGAACGTAATTGCAGCACAGGAAGTCTCCGTGTGACCACGCATCGCGAGCAGCCTGGCTCCCGGAATTATCTTCCGTAGCGGCTGGCGGGTCTTCATGCAAGAACCGTACAAGGTTTAGCGTGCTCAGGTAGAACAACATCTTCTGTTGCCATCTTTTGAAGTCGGCTCCGTTGAATTTCTCTGGCTTCTCGGTGTGAGGGACGACGGTTGATACATTGTTGATTCCGGCCATATCAGTTTGTCGAATATCGTTTTACGATTGTTGGTAGCTGACTTGTATCTCCTCGGTATTTGACTTAGTCGATTTACGACCGTCGGATCTTCCGGGAGGTTGCTTTCGGAGGAAGCAAACTGATTAGTTTATGTCGAGGCTAGTGTTCGACACTATCCCCGTAAAATAATATTGCTCCGCTACTGGTGCTCACGGATAACAGCAATTCGTTTCCAAGATATAACGACGTCGTCTCGGAATAATAGCACTTCAAATTCCGAGACCGACGAACCTTTTCGTAGGCTTTTTGGACTCTTGATGCATAAGATGGATGAGTGCAAATGCTTTTAGATTGTAATGTTTGAATGAATGAAATAATCAAGTTGAGAGATCTATTTATATTGAGTGAAGAGGTAAGTACCCTTTGGTTTGGACAGATCTAGACCGTTCATAATGAAAGGGTATAACCCTTTAAAGGTCTTTTAATCTCGTCCCTTGATATGAAGAGTTATAACTCTTCAGATCTCATCTTGATCTTAGCCGCCAGATTAGAACATTTAATCCGACTCCTCAGATCCATCCTCCCTCTTCACAGTCAGATTCGAATCCGACGCTCCAGATCTTTAATCCGACGGTCACCATCTGTTCGCTCAATCCAGTCAATCCCACGTGGAGCATAAATTAAAGCTCCTCAATGCTTCTCGCGACGATTATGTCGCGTACGTGCGAAGTGCAAAGTGCAAAGTGCAAAGTGCAAAGTGCGCCAACAAAACGCCCATTGCGCACGTGCGCGCGTGGCTGGTGGCGGGCTCGCAGGTGCAAGCACTTGCTCGCCCAAGGGTAGAGACCTCCTGTGCTTTTATATTAACAACATTAGCACAGGAACATATAAGGAAACACTGGCTCTCGCCGGTTAGCAATGTGGGACTAAAGCCCCATCTTTTCCCTTAATGTTCATTTGAGCGTATCTTGAACAATTAATTTCTCATTCACCGTTAATCGGTTTTGAGCAAATAAATAGTCCAGATTGATCTACGTGAAACGTAAATTTCGATTTTGAAGTCAAATTTGACTTTCAACGATCGATGACATCAAAATTTTACTTTGCAAAATCGTATCCAACAAGTTGTTGAGAGATCCAACTGTCGAGTGTCGAGCAACCGAGTTCCCGAATAGGTTGGATGGCCGAGCTATCATGGGTCGAGGCATATGTTAGACATTCATTCCTTCCTGACGGTATTGCTTAAAGGTTCCGTATATACACCGACTCGATCATATTCACAATCAAACATTGATTATACGTACGCGATGAACTGAATAGTATTCAAATGTTAACCCTCAAAGGTGAGACGAGAGATGGAGGAGCCACAGTGGAGGAAGGTTTGCTACTGAATGATTGGATTAGTCCCTTCTCTATATTGCTATGGAAGGAGCCTCCATAGGCTGTACACCAGTTTAATACAATATGAGTCTTAGATTTGAGAACTTCTCGTCCATATAAATTCATAATATTTATAATTATGATTTAACATAAATCAACTATATTGTTTTAAAACTTTCAATACGAAACTAATCTCTCATTTGCATTGGACTCAATTCTTAGTCCATTTTAATAATTATTAATTGTTTTTCCAACAAATTTCCATGCCTTCTTAAATAAATTCAAACTCGTTTAAAACGTTTTTGTTTTTGAATTTATTCTCTTCGTGATTGGTCCTTAAGAGTACAGGGGCTAAATTTAAAAAATTCCCTGAAAATGGTGGTCCCAAATGCCTCCTTTATAGTATTTATCACCCAATCCGATTGGAATCTCCATATCATTTTCGATTTCAAATTCTGATGCATAATGCATTTGGAATCTCATTATCATTTCCAATTAAAAATTCTGATATATATACTAATAATACTATCATTATACTCTCGAATCTCAAATATCTGTTAAACTAATCTATACATATTATCTATATCTTTTATGGTGCGTTTGGTTCAAGTTATCATATATAACATTGGTTATGTCATTATTAAGTAATCACATAATTAAGGTTATGAGGAATGAAACATAACCTGAAGTTGTTTGGTTCAATTTAGGTAATCAAATAAAATCTTATTTATTTGGAGGTAATAGTTTATAACTTAATATAATATTTTGCTATATTACCTTTTTAGAATTTGTTTAGATAATTTTATTTGTTTAGACATAAGGGCGTCGACGTCGATCGTCAGTGTCCACGTAGGCAGTCGGTGTCCAACACTGGTAGCCGACTGTCGACGCCGACCGTCGACGATAGGCGTAGATCGCCGATCGACGACGATCGGCGCCGATCATCGACGGTCGGCGCCCACCGCCGACGATCGGTGCAGATCGTCGACCGGCGGCCGACGACGCCACCGGCGATCGACGCAGATCGCCGACCGGCGGCCGGCGACGCTACCGGCGGCCGGCGACGCTACCGGCGGCCGGCGACGCTACCGGCGATAGACGCAGATCGCCGACCGGCGGGAGGCGACGCCGCCGGCAATTGGCGGTGGTCGCCGACCGGCGGCTGGCTTCGCCGCCGGCAATCGGTGATGGTCACCGACAGCCGGCGATCGTCGCTGGCCGGCGGCCGGCGGTGGTCACCGGCAGCCGGTGCGATCGGCGCCGGCGGTGGTCGTCGGCCGCCGTTGTCGGTCGTCGATCGCGAATAATACTTTCGGAAGTTAATAAATTGTAATGGTTATTTTCGTCTTAAATGTAAATATTGGAGGATAATTTTGTAAAGATAAGTTCCATAACCTGGGAATCAAGAAAAATCTTACTTCCATAAGGTTTTCTGAAGTAAGGTTACATGCCTCTTTTGCTAACGTGTCGAGCATCGATCATTACTTGGGAATCGCTGATTATTTAAATCAAATAAGATTTTTATTGATAACTTTGGATGGATAACCAAGATTATCAAGGATAACCCTCAACCAAACACACCCTTAGAGATATATAACAAAAAGTAGAGTTTATAGATTAATATATGCTATCTTTCCATGTGCTATCTAGCTAGTATAATCTTTATAAATCCATCCAAAATCTTTATAAATCCATCCAAATAATCTTTATAAATCCATCCAAATGATCATAAACAATCTCTCTTGAAATAAATATATTAATATTTTAAATGGTGATCGAGGCGGCTGCTTAGGCAGGAGATGGACATCAACTACACTCTCTTGACCTGAGACGATACTTTAGATAATAACTCATCTCTTTCCACCACTGTCATGCTTGGAACTGTCATCGTCGCACTTGGAATTGCAAGTGTTCTAATTTGATATTTGTTTTTCAAAAAAATGATATTTTGATATGTATCCTTATAAGATGTTTATCATGACGCAATAAAACAAGTGTCGTAATTAGAAAATGTACTAATTTTTCTATAGTGAAAGGCCAATAAAGTGGGTGAGCTATTGAGAGATTAAATTATCGAGCATCGAGTGGTGAGTAGCGAATAGCTGAGTCGTCAAGTTGGCCGAGCTACAGAGTGTTCAAACTACTTGAGTTGTCGATCGATTGAGTGGTTGAGTTTGTCGAATGCTCGAGCTATCGAGCAACTAAGTTTTTGAATAGGTCGGACCATGTTGATTAATAACTGATTAATGACCTATTTCATGACGATTAATGGTCGGACCATATTTGACTATTTTAAGTTGATCATTAATGTGTCCATTGCACACACGAGGTAGGTAAAAAAAAAAAATCTGAGTGATGAAATATTGACCGATCTATTTGAATAATTTTTACTTGATCAATTCTATATTCGACGTGCCTAAATCACACTCGTACATCAATTTAATACCATCTAAATCTTCGATTTGAGAATTTCTCGTCCATATAAATTCATAATATTTATCTGACTATGGAGTTGACCGAATCCGCGATCTGAAATAGATGATGAAAAGAGAGTAAGAATGGCACGGGGAGTGTCCCGACGATACTACTCTGACGCTTAAGTAAGTATTGGTGGGATGGTGGAGAAAAAATACGAAGAAGGAAAGGCTTGGTCATTATTCTATCACTTACCTTTGATATGAGCTGCCCTCCCACTTTTATAATGCTTCTTATCGTTTCTTTACATTAATAGCATATCAATCGTGGATAAAATAGGTAGTGTACTACGTATCTCGCCTGTTATAAGCATGGCATATCCCGTCATATACAGGGATGCCGGGGAAGCAAGGATAAGGGGATGGTATTCCACGTGCACTGACAAATAATATGGTGTGACAACCAATATCAGTCTTTGGAGTAGGTCGACCCATGATACCCTAGGGTCGTTGGGCTCCTGGCCCTAGTATTGGGCTCCTGGTCTAGAGGGGGCCTCTTGCCCAAATAGAGAGAGAGAAAGAGAGAGGGGGCATTGTATCACCAGATCTTGCAAAGATAAGGCCTGCTTATTCGGGAATGTTAGTTGTTCCACTTGGAGTAGGGGCGGATCCACCGTGGGCCCTCGCATCATCCTCTTTCTCCTCCTCATCCTTTGCCTCCTCCAGTACCGCTTCTCCATCTTTAGCGGTGGCATGGACGACGACGACGAGTAAAGTGGCCGCTGCATAATCGAATTGGAAGCAGATTTGGGATTGTGATTTCGAAGATTGTGGTTAGGTGGAATTGGAGTGTTGACCCATTGTGGAATGCTAGGTTACGTTGTTACCCCCTCTGTGTATGTATTAAATTAAATACAGAGTGAAGTATTATGTGCTTTTGTTTTTGCTTGCTGCAAAAAAAAATAAATACACTGTCAAACATAAATTTTCAAATTTTGGAGGACCAATGAACGCAAAAGTAGATACTCTACAATTATTGAAAGAATGTAAACCGATTAAAAGAACGGGTGGAGGTTGTTAATTGCTTCACCTTATCCCTATTCTTCACCTTCCAATTCCAAATTCTTTAGTTATGTCCTTGGTGAGGCTAAATTGGATGTTGTTCTGCCATGAGAGGAGGGTTCAACCGACTGGAAGCTTCCTTAGTTCCTGTGAAAAGTATCAAAGTTAACTTACCACTTCAAATGATTGCAAATAGAAGTTAGTGTGTCTAGTTCATTTTTATGAGGATGTATTTTCTTGGAATGAGCATACGTTGGTTAAACAAGAGCATGAAACATATATTGATGACGTCAGATCAGATGAACGGTTTGAAGACATTTCAAATTTGGGAGCTCTTATAAAGAAAATGATTGAAACAATGAAGAATCGTGTGTTTCCTTTAGTTTATCGGATGAGCTAGCCTTACTTCTTCCCGTTGCTAGTGCAACCGTTGAAAGGGTGTTTTTTTGTCATGAGTATTGTCAAAATAGATTTGCGAAACAAAATTGGAAATGAATGGATGAATGCCAGTTTGATAGTCTATATCGAGAAAGATATTTTTAATACTGTCAACAATGAGCCAATTTTACAGCGTTTTCAAAATATGGAGTCTCGAAGAATGTAATTATCACATATTCGTTAGTAGACTGTTTTAATTTTATTGTACGGATTTTTTCATAATATTGTACATTTCTCCTGTATGCGAAGTTGTTTAAATTTTTTTTAATTACATATAATTAATTAACCGTTAAAAAAAAATTGGTCGTGCTCAGGTCAGATCATGATTGCCTCTCCGTGCTTGAATTCATGGATCCCCCACTGCTTGGAGTTGTCTGCTCGGAGGGCAGTGCCTGATCGATTCAACACGCTCCGACCGGCAAATGCGGATGCTGCTCCGCTCGGTGGTGCCCGCTCTGAGGCTTGCACCTGATCAATTCAATACGCTTCTCGATAGACAGAAACGTTTGTTGTTTTGTGAAGATGTCCGCTCTATTGCTCCGCGTAGAGGGACCCACTCGGAGGTTGCACCCTATCAATCCAACACGCTTTCCGCGCCCAATCAATCCAACACGCTTTCCGACTGGCAGGAATGTCTGTTGTTCTATGTGGAGGGACACACTCTCTTGCTCTATGTAGAGGGATCCCCTCGGAGGGTTGTGCTTGCGCCTGATCAATCTGCTACGCTTCCCGACTGGCTTGTTTTTGATATACTTTGACCTTAGAGCACCCACAGTGGGAGCTCCTTCGGAGCTCCCACTGCCAGGTGGCAATGGTCAAGGAGCCCCTCCCATAGTAGGAGGGGGCTCCTTGATCCCTGACAACGGAGCAGCTCTCCTTTGTCATTTTTTTATTTTTTTTAATTTTTTAATTAAATAAAATGAATTAATTTTATTATATATTTAATAAAAAAATATATATCATGTTTATTTAGCCGTTGTGTATCAACGGTTAATTTGACCGTTGTCCAACGGTTAATCTTTAATTTTTAATTATTAAAAATTCTATATATACATTTCACTCTTCCATTCTTTCATTCAATTTCTCATTCCCCTTCATCTCAATTTCTTCTTGTTATCTTTCATTCTCTGTTTGTATTCGAGATGGATGAAAATTTCAATACGTCGTTTACAAATCTTTTGAATTCTTCGAATACGGAAGAAAATCAATCTTCTCAAAATACTCGCATTCCTCCTAATGTCCAGTATCCTCATTTTTTCTCTCACACCCAATATCCTCCAAATTTTCAAAACATTTCACATGCTCCACAATATCCTTCTCATTTCTCAAATTCCCAAAGTTATCAAAATTTTTCGATGAATCCAAGTAATGTCGCCCCAACTCCATTTGGTATGTATCCACCCCAAGATTGGTCAGCCATGGGCAATCAATTTGGGATACCTTCTCTGCCTTATGCATTTTCTTCTTCTCAACCATCATTCATGCTTTCGAATGAATCAAAAAGAGCTACTATCGACCTATCTAGCAGCGACAAAGAATCTCTGACGCCATCATCCGTTCCAGCAACTCAGTTGCCCCTGCACCCATCACAAGAAGAGCGTGAAGTTGAATAAGAGATGGATGATCCGAAACGAAGATTTTGGTCTGTCGATGAAGACGTGATCCTTGCGAAGTCATGGGCAACTATCAGCACCGACGCAGTTATTGGTAATGACCAGAAGGATCAAGCTTTTTGGAAACGTATAGCTGATTACTATAACAAGCATCGACCTACTAGAACTCTGACGAGAAGCCATCAGCGGCTAAAATCACATTACTATCATTTTGCGCCACTGGTAAATGAATTTTCTACAATTTATAATAATTTTTATACTCATCGTCAAAGCGGTTGGAGTGATGAGAATGTGTTGGAGAATGCACTGAATATGTGGAAAGCCAACAACAAAAATAAAGAATTCAGGTATATACATGTATGGAGGGTTCTCAGAGAATATGAGAAATATGCTCCACAATTAGTTAATCGTTACTCCAACAAGAAGGCAAGAACATCCGATTCAGGGGAGAACACTTCAGCATCAAATCCAGATACAAGCATTGATGTGGATGATTCTGAGGTCCGTATTCGTCCAATGGGGCAAAAGGCAGCAAAGAGGAAGGGCAAATCCAAAATCAGAGAAAGTGATACAATGGAACAAAATATCGACAAAGAATGGCAAGATATTAAAGCGTATCAGATGCAAAAAATAGCTATGCGAGAAGCCGAGATCTTTCATAAGGATTATGAAATTCTCATGAAGGATACTAGTGAGATGACGCCAGAACAACTTTATATACATGAGAAAATGATTGAACAAATTAAAGAGAGACGTGGCCTAGTGTAGATGTGTTTACCGTAATATTTTTTATTTCATGCATTGTAATATTTATGTAATGTTTTTAATTATTAATGTTATTCAATTATAGTAATTTATGAATTTAAATTTTATAAAATTTTAATTATCTATATTGTAGAATATGGAAGATAGATAAAAAATATATAGTGAAAAAGTGTGGGACTCGTGAAGGAGTTGTTGAGAGGTTTATTGATAGTGGAGAGATATATGAGGTTTATTACTTTTGACGTGGTGTATATGTGGCAACGAAGGAGTTCCGGAGGAGCTCCTACCACTGTGGATGCTCTTATCCATTATAAAAATCAAAATTCTAAACTCATCACATCACCTCCGTATCAATTGCCTAAAATTTTTAATATGAAACTAAAATCTCATTTGTATTGGACTCAATTCTTCGTCCGTTTTAATAATTTTTTTTCCAGCAAGTATTTCGATGCCTTCTTAAATAAATTCAAACTCGTTTACAACGTTTTTTTGTTTTTGTTTTTGTTTTTGTTTTGCATTTTATTCCCTTCGTGATTTGTCCTTAAGATTCCAGGGGCTAAATTAAAAAAATCCCCTGAAAATGGTGGTCAGGGAAAAAATCGGGTGGGAGGGAGTAAAGACGAGCCTGATCTCGCCTTCACACCGTCCTCGCGACTCTCCGCCAGCCCTAGGAGGGGACCGTAGAAGAAAGACAGCGAGGGGAGGAATCGATGAGACGATCTATCTCCATCTCTTAGCAGGATCTCGTCTCCATTGTTGTTTGTCAAATACTGGGTGACCTCGTTTGCGTCTGGTGAGCATTTCTTCCCCAATCATTATTTCTTTTGATTTCTGCATGACCACTAGGGAAATTTGTCATCTTCTTGTTACGGAATTTAACTGCATACCTTTGTGTTTTGCTTTCTGTTGGTGCCTGTGTGTAGATCTGTAATTACCTTTATTTGTGGTGCTAAATGATAGGGGTTCGTGTTCGGAGAATGTGCTTTAGGATTTGTTGTCATCTAGTAGATTTACGAGCTAAAATTTTTTCCTTTTGAGGCTTGGTTTTGCAAAGTTTGGATTTTGAACTCCTCTTATTTTAGATTTCATTACTTGCAACGAAATTTTTTGGTAAAAAGGAAGGTTTTATGCTCTTAATGTCATTTGCAACTGTTCTAGACAGGGATTCTTATGCGTTGGTGTGTTTCTGTTTGAAATTAGTTTCGGTGGCTTCTGTTCGTTTCAGTAATTGTTCAGTGTTTGAGATCAGCATGCTTACATATTTAATTTTCACGAAGTCGAGTCATTTAACGGCACAGTTTGTGAATGATTGTTGTGGGATTTTGATTTTTGGGTGACCAAAATGTCTTTGGAGGCTGCCAAAATAGACAGACATTAATCTGCAAATGTAGGAGTAGGCTCATAATAATAAGATTTTCATGTTATTATAGTTTTTGGTTGGGAGCTTATGCTTTGATTCACATGCTTGTGTCTTGGAACTGCCTCTTCATGTGCTCTGTTGATTTATTCTCATGTGTTTGCAGAATTTAGACAATTGCATGAATTTCTCTTGTGTTGAAACCCTCCTTTTTGAGCAGGTATGCACTTTTAGGATCTTTTTCTTTATGAATGACTGAATAAGGTGCATACCAGATGGCTTCTATGGCACCCACGTCGGGGCCAAATAATGCTGGTGGTAGTAGTCTTTCTGTGGATAGGTTGCCAGATGAAATGAATGATATGCACATAAGAGATGATAAAGTAAGTACATACATTTTATAATGAATATAACCAAATTCTTTCCTAATAGAATGACAATAGACTGTAGTTATTGATAGACACATTTACATACCTGTTTCATACCTGACAGTGATTATACTTTAATTTAGGAAGTTGAAGCTACTGTAATTGATGGCAATGAGACAGAGACGGGTCATATAATTGTGACAACTATAGGTGGCCGAAATGGCCAGCCAAAACAGGTAAGCTGTAAGTATTAATGCTTTGAAATGGCATAAATAACTTGACAATTAGGTCAATTCCTAGTCGTTTTTCTACAGTTGTTGGTTTGCACTTAATTTATCAGTTTCCAATACTTAAATGCATGGCAGACTATAAGTTACATGGCTGAGCGTGTAGTAGGGCATGGATCATTTGGAGTTGTATTCCAGGTAACTTCAGTAGACCCATTTAATAGTATGGTAGAACATAGTCCCTGAGCATTGAATTTTGGTGTTTGGTGCGTATCCTTCAGCATAGAGTTTTTTCTTCCAGTTTTTGCATAAACTTTTTCTTGTGACTTTCCTGTTAGGCTAAATGTCTTGAGACAGGGGAGACAGTAGCTATAAAAAAGGTCCTCCAAGACAAGAGGTATAAGAACCGTGAATTGCAAACTATGCGGCTTCTTGACCATCCAAATGTTGTGTGCTTGAAGCACTGTTTCTTTTCGACGACTGAAAAAGAAGAACTATATCTTAATTTGGTTCTCGAGTATGTGCCTGAGACTGTTCATCGAGTAATTAAACACTACAACAAGATGAATCAGCGCACGCCATTGATATATGTGAAGCTTTATATGTATCAGGTAAATCCTAAACTTATATTGAGTTGTGAGAGTTCATTGCAAGTTTGTGATGGTTTGACAATTAGCTTTTGCTTATTATGACAAGTATGTTGCATGCTAGATAATTACCAAATTGGTACACCTAATTATTTGTTACTAATGAAAGAACAAATATAAATAATTTCAAAAAGCATAAATGCTGATTTTGTTTTGTATCCACAGATTTGTAGAGCATTGGCCTATATACATGGTAGCATTGGAGTTTGCCACAGAGACATCAAACCACAAAATCTTTTGGTATGTTGTTCAACTTTTCATTTGGAAAATAGGTTTTCCTTATTTTGTCATGATGTTTGCTACTTCATACTTGTGTCAGTGTATGAGTAGTAAGCATAAAACAATGTCGATGTATGTGCTCAAAATACTTTTACCTTTTCAACTGTAGTAAATTTCTTTGAAGTCTATATCTACTTGTCACTCATGATTGATGAATGTTATTCACAGTTGCATGCTCGTTTGGCATGCAATGTTCTACATGCACCTACATCACTTTTGATATATGGGCATGCACTAAATCATATAGCATGGACAGGTTTTTTAGTTGAAAAATCTAACTTGTATTAGATACTTCCATGGTAAAACTACTAACATGACATTCTGTAACAGGTCAACCCACATACACATCAGTTGAAAATATGCGACTTTGGAAGTGCGAAAGTCTTGGTATGTCTTCATTCCCTTAATTGTGTGCTATAGATGCTACCTGCGTTGGCTTTGCCTAAATTTATAAATATTTTTGTGCTAAACAGGTTAAAGGGGAACCAAATATATCCTATATATGTTCTAGATACTACCGAGCCCCTGAGCTCATTTTTGGTGCGACAGAGTATACAACAGCTATTGACATATGGTCAGCTGGTTGTGTTCTTGCTGAACTCCTCCTTGGACAGGTAAACTTCTGGGTTCTGGCACTAGAATTTTCTTTTAACAAAAGCCATTCACGCTAATAATTTATTTTTGGAGTCATCAACAGCCACTTTTTCCTGGAGATAGTGGAGTTAATCAGCTTGTTGAAATTATCAAGGTACCTCTTTCTTTTCTCCTAAACCTAAATTATCGCCATTTATAGTATCATTTCTTTTAATTTCACTCGGTCCAGATTTTGGGCACTCCAACAAGAGAAGAAATTAAATGCATGAATCCCAATTACACGGAGTTCAAATTTCCCCAGATCAAAGCTCATCCATGGCACAAGGTATATCTTGTCAATGTTCAATCTTGTGGTTTCCACATTCTGCATATTTTATTTTTCTTTTAGCTGTTGTACATGCAATTTCAGCAATATTTTTCGATATACAGATTTTCCATAAAAGAATGCCTCCTGAGGCAGTAGATCTTGTCTCCCGACTTCTTCAGTATTCGCCAAACTTGAGGAGTACCGCTGTGAGTATATTCTAGAACCTTATCTACTTCAGCAGATGGCCTTATTTGCAAATCCATGTATTTAATTGCTACCCATGCAGTTGGAAGCATTGATCCACCCATTCTTTGATGAACTTCGAGATCCAAATGCCCGCTTACCAAATAGTGGTCGGTATCTACCTCCTCTCTTTAACTTCAAGCCGCACGGTGAGTCTGCATGCTTCGAAGATTATTCTTACACTATTTGTTCATCTTGTCCTCTCAAAAAACATAATGTTTTGATGGTATGATGATAAACAGAGTTAAAGGGTGTTCCGGTCGAAATCGTAGCTAAGTTGATTCCAGAGCATGCAAGGAAGCAATGCACCTTCTTGGGACTGTGATGTACTCCATTATGAGCTTAAGTTCATTGTCTGTGTAACCCAAGTGCGGAATCGTATGCCTGTTGATATTATTGTCGTCATCTTCATCATCCCCCGTTGCATTTCTTCCAATGAAACTGCACACTGTTTTCCCGAGACGCTTCATTTATGCAGATCGAATGTTTGGGCATGTGCGCCATATGCAGTGAAACTTCATGGCAAACTGCAAACTTCTTTGTTTCTTTACCAGCTGATGAATGCCATCGAGGGCCAGTTCCACCTTAACACAAGTCAAATTTGAAGGTATCCGATGGTTGATCCATAGGATTTTTGTCGGCATGGTCATTCGATCTCCTCTGTGCCAGTGGATCATCATCGATAAGTGGTAAAAGATGATTGATTCATCTCAAGCCTTTTTGACCGCTTTCAGTGGTAAAAAATGAAACGTGTCTCAGGATTAATACGGAGGAGGTAAATCACAGTGACTGAGAAAATAAGAGGTTGAA
This sequence comes from Boesenbergia rotunda, assembly GCA_024364735.1. Classification (NCBI taxonomy): domain Eukaryota; kingdom Viridiplantae; phylum Streptophyta; class Magnoliopsida; order Zingiberales; family Zingiberaceae; genus Boesenbergia; species Boesenbergia rotunda. The sequence continues at coordinate 436,444 of JAGFNQ010001523.1, read as the reverse complement.
GGGGAGAGATTTTTTATACAGTGTGCAGAGATTTACGCTGTACTAGTCCTACGGCTCTAATCCAAGACCTTTAGTGATAATTTATCAATCCCTTACCATCTTAGTTATACTTGTGGAGGTTTTTGACCGCTTTTAAGCGAGATGAAGGGAGTATGTTATTGAGCGATATTTTTAAGTTTGAGAAATTTTATTTTCTATGATGGTAAGGTTATTAGTCGGGACAATAACTAACTTATAAGGGACGAAGAAAGGATAGCTAATTTTATCCGGATTTGACTTTTAGATTTTATGATGGTATCATCTCGTATGATTTTATTTTCATAAAATGATTAATTAAGATGGATAATGTCAAATTTGGGACGACCTATTCGATTTCATAGAAATTTTTCACTGACCGTTAGGATAAATCGGAAAGTATTCACGACGGATGGTCTTTAACATCTCATAATTATATGTTCGATTTAGAGAAAAAATTTTAGAATTTTTTTTTTATAAAATTATTTATGGTTAGGATCTAACTGTTGATATTAGCCCCGACAAATGGGATTTTCTGTCTTGAAACTCCCACGTCCCTGTGTCTCAATTCGTCGGTGATGGTCGCCGAGTTGTCTTATCGCCAAACGGACACCACCGGTGGTCTCCGATCGCCGTCCAGAATCAAACGATATCCTGGGGAATGGTAAATGGGTCGGGATTGTCGCAATTGCGATTTCGCCAGATTCAATAGTGATTCCGGTAAGATCGTGATTGCGGCAATCTCCGACGGATTCATCGTACCCCTAAAATATAGTTTAATTCGGGACGATGATCAATTGGACGAGAAGGTTTCGGGAAAGAGGATTCGTCCTCTAGCCCCGGGACATCATACATGAGTGTTTACCCTCTTGACTCGACGAAAATGCATTTGAGCTCCCCGATGTTTACCTGATCTCCATTGTCCTAGCCGATCGACGCAAACCAAGTGGCTAGAAGGAGCACCATTGTCCGCGCGATGTCACCCCGATCCTGATCTCTTCACCCACTTAAATTAAGGACAACATATTTATTTATTGTAGATAAAAAATAGAAAATTTTGTTGATCTTATGAGATTTCCTTATACTCAAATATGTATGTGCAAATTAAGGGTGCAAGTCAACCAAATTAAATTGAATGGTATCAAAATATTAATATTTAAGTTTGAGTTTGAAAAATATATAGGACGAGTTCTGATTATGACTCGAGCTCGGTTAAAAATGGAATTTAATTTTGAGTTCAACTGACTGTAGTTAAATGACTTAAATTCGATATCAATTTGAATTATTCAAATTTAATCAACATATTATTATGAAAACAAAATAAAACAAGCTCGGTTCGAATTTAATTCGTGAGGGATTCGTGAATAATTACAAGAAATATTATAAATTTATACAAATTATCAAATATTTTTGAGTTCGATTCGAATTTGATATTTTTAAATACAAATTAAATATGTTTTAAAACGAAAAACTCTCAAGCATTTGCACCCTGGTGCAAACACAACATGAAAAGATTAAACCACAAGTTTTATAAGTATTATTGATAATATCTGATCTTAGGACAAAGGTGTAGTGGAAAGATGATTAATCGTTATCCTAGATATTCACAGTTCGATCCTCAGCTATTACGTATTTACAAAAAAAAAAATTTGAGGCGCGAATCCTGAAATGGTGGGCTTCTGGACCGTCTGTCACGAGCACTTCAAATATCAAATTATGGAAAATTAAACTCGGAGGGCCAAACTGAAATATGTTGTAGCTTGTCCGCCGGCCAGGCCCAAATGTAACCCTCACGTTACGTTGGCGTGACCGCCTCAACATCGGGCATCGGTCGAGGCGCCGCCACCCGACTGCCATCTCCGGACAGTATCAGCCGAGCTTCCAATGGAGCAATCCCGAGCATAGTCCCACCACCACCAACAACGTTCTATAACCGAATCCAGCCAAAGCAGTCTTACGGAGATACCACAATAAGGGAGGAGGAGGAAGAAGAAGAGGATAGACATCGATGAACGGTTGCCCTTGACTTATTTGATCCAGCAGTTGCTCGCGTCTAAGATTCCAAAGGGAACCAGACGATAGGAGGAGAAACTGCCTCGGCTCCTAGTTTTTGCTGTGCAAATATTGGTAACAGAGCAACTGGGAGATTTACCCATGTGTGGAACTCTTCTTGTATCCAAAGTCTCTTTTCAGAGCGTGGATCTTCTATTAATTTCTCTTCATGCCCTCCAATGCAAAATGAGCATTCCTTTGGTTAGTTGACTGTGAAAGTTTTGATCTTTGTTTGTCATGCTAATGGATTGATGGATTGATGCTTCTGTTGCTCGGTTGCTTTCAGCATGCTGCACCATTGCTTGTTGACTTTCATATTGACTTATTCTTATTCTTTGTATAACTTTGCTAGTGAGATTATGATAATGGGAGGAAGAAATTATAGAGTATGGTGGCCTCAACAGCTCTTGATGTCCACGTCCAGTTCTGGCCTGTTTCTCTTTGGTTGGTTAATGGATTCTGTTGATTCTATTGACATTGTCATAGCAGCTGCAATTTCTTCAGCTAAAATTGTAACCCTTCCTTTCCAGACTAATCTTGAGGTTAGCGAATTGCCAGAATGTTACTAATGCACCTTGAGTGTTTGAACAGATTTCATTAAAGAATATGTTCCTATTTGTTTTTGTGATATTAACTTTTTTTCTATTTTTGGAATGAATTGAGATGCTAAGAAGTTTCTCTGACATTCTCAAGAAAATTTTGTTTGGGAACAATGCGCTTTCATAATATAGATATCGTTCATACTGAGAAGCTTCTCTAACATTCTCAGCAAATTGTGTTTGGGAGCAATATGCTTTCTTAGTATGATATCAGATTGCTTCAGTTGAACTTAGCATCCTAGATGCAGCAATGATATTAGTGACTGCAAAAATTCTGGATGAAAAGTTGTTTTAATTTTGAATATTTGAATCATTTGTAATGCAAAGTATTAGAGCACTTGAGGAACTTAATGATTAGTATCTAGTGTACTAATATCTCATTTTTGCTCCAGTGCCACCTTCTGTATGTCTGTCTTTTTTATATTTAAAGGAGAAACACTACAAGGTTTTAGGTGAAGGAATGGTTGTTTACTACTTTCCCAATTTTGCAAGTATTTTATTCTCGAAAGTCTTTACATGATATACCACCCATCTTATTTTGTTAGCTTTGCATTTATTACTACAATAATTGATTGACCTAGAATAAGAAACCTGGTTGCTAGTTCCGCACAACTTATCCTAGATGTCTCATCCTTAATTTTTGTTGGAGTTTCTTACACCAATAGCTTTTTGTTAGCTTTGTTAAATTTTGGAGTATTAGGTTTTAATCTAATACTAAATATGGATCAACTTATTGTTCATATACAACAACAAGCAGAAGTCCCAGCTATTATGAATATGCTAACTTACTAATTTGATGAGTTTTATTTTGAAGGTGGATTGTCATCTACGACTAAGTCACCTATATTGCATAAAAAATCCACTATTATATTACTGCCGAGAAGATATATTACTACACTTGATTAGAAAGTATGCTAGTAGTTTTACCATTGGAAGACACATTGTTATGGTTCATTTTTCTTATGGTTAAGATAGTTGCTAGAATTATACAATTTACAGTTTTTATCATACGATACGGTTCATATATAAAACAATGCAATTCTTACATATGGATGAGAAGTGAAAATAATCACAATGCAATTCAATACAATTTGATTCAACAGAAATATTATTTTATACAATCCTATAAACAAGAAATTCAAGCTAACCAATTTTAAATAATTAAATTAAACTCAATATATACTAGAAATTAGATTGAATTTAATATAAAGAAGACCATAAGAAATTAAATTGAACTTAATATACTAGAAATTAGATTGGCTTTACTATAAAAGGATAAAAATGATAATTTTTCTATTATATAATAGAAATATAGTGGTAAAAAAAAATAGAGAAATAATTGATGTCAGCCAATGTGAACTTGATGCCTATGAATGATTTAGAGGAAGTAACTCTTATCAGCTTTAAATTTCGTTAAGAGTTGAAGATTTGGTCCCAGATTGGAATAAGATGTTTTAGTATCGTGCCAACAGTGATAACACATGGTGCCGAAGACACGGACACAATAGGAGGAAGGAATTGGACCCTACTGGCTTAACCTCATTGCCCAGTCGTCTTATGGAAGCTCATGGAGTTTCGAGCAGCTTGTGTAAGCCTTGAGTAGATTATTTGTCCTATTGTCGTATTAAACAACTCATAAAAGGTTCGTCGTTGTCTTTGCGGTCGTAGTCATCTTAGATAGATTGTGGAAGATTTGTTGTCATCTCAGATGGATCATGGAAGCTTCTCCATCATCTCAAATAGGTAAGGGAAACTTCATTGTCAACTTAGACATGTCCTGAAGCTTCATTGCCACTTGAAAAATTGCAGTTGTGGAAACTTTGTCATTGCAGTTGGTGCCATACAAATTTTCAAGTTTTCATTGACTTTCACCTTCTCAGATAAGTTTTGCATATTAGATGATGGGAAGAACAAGATGTTTTGCCTGGGATGACTAGCATTGAACAATATTTTAGTCCCTTGTTAAAAATCATTGCCAACTTATTCCATTTGTTCTATTATGCTTTCAAATGAAATATTATATTATCTTGACATATTTTTAGATATCAAAATATTTTTTTAATTAATTAGCAATATTTTTTAACATATTTTATGATCCTTTTTGTGAACTTTACAATTCACGATATGATAATTGATCAAAACAATTAACTTCGATTTGACAACCTATTGTTTGAATGCAAAAATATTTTGAAAAGTTTCTTTCTAGAAATGAATGTTTTTTTTGCTTGTTTAGGAAATCTTGGTATCTGTCAATCAAAAGATGCCATTAAGACTGGAGTCTTACACATTTTCTCTTCTGGGATATTGTTTAACTGATTGCTCTGGTGGCAAATTAAGACCAGTATGTAGTCAGAATGGTGGACTTCCTTTCAGGAAACAGTTCGATGATGAATGCTCTAAAGAACTGAAAGCTTGTCAACTTAATGGAAAATGGAGCTGTGATTGCATGAATTTTGTAGAACCTTACTTCCTGTCTTCAATGGGATGCAATAACTGGATTTTTATGCTGCTATGTAAACCCGAAAGAGTCGTGTACAAGAGGAACCAACAGATTCCATATCTGCATCATGTGCATCACAATGGTGATATAGTGACCCCTGTTGATTTCCACGTATGTAAGTCTTGAAAAGCTCCTGTTGTTGTTGTTTCATTTGTGCTTAATTTGCCATCTTCTATCTCCCAAAATTTTATCTTTTTGTGTTAATCCTAGATAATAATATATGAAGTCCCAACCTTTGGTGTAAGTCATGTCTCTTTGAGCTCCTGGCATTCTCCTGAGAATATTGATTTGCTGTCAAAGAAGCCAAAATGGGTGAAGGAAATTTACAAGAAGCCTGTAGTCATTAATTTGGTATGATCTTGTGAATTACTTTCCTTTTACAATTTTCCTTTTATTTTATTTTTGTTTATTTCCCTCTCAGTTTATTTTTTCAAATCATCAATTTATTTATTCCAGGAGACAGTTCTTTTGGCACTCAATTGTTCAAATGCTGCCAAAACATTCTTGGGACAAGTGGAAAACACTCTTAGTCCCATGACCGGCATCTTCTTTGTGTCAAAGTACTAACCTTTGCATTTTTTTTTCACAAACCCCAACCTGTATTCATACTTTCCTGTATCATTCTTACTTTGCTGCTGCTTATTTAGAATGCTGAGAGTGGCATCCGTCATATGGCACATGGCGGCTGCAATTGTAGCTTCTATCTCCACAATTATATACATATTCCTTCAATTCTTACATAAACCCTTGAGTCATGGTTTCATCTGGTTTATATTATCAAAGATATTCACGCATACATCCAAGAATGTGCACATTCATAGCTGTCAGTTTCTGTACTGGCCAGTTACTCTTCAAGCTCCCGGTACCAGGTAATCAAATATGCTTAAGCTGAACTTTGTTTTTTTTATTTTTTTCAGAATATTTCTTATCTTATGATAATATCTTTTCAGCATTTCCCACTCGAGTGTTGAATATTCTCACAAAGCTGCATTAAGGAAGCACTTCATTTGGTCTAATGTTTTGATGGATGTTACCTTGGGGATTGTTCTTGGAATCCTATTGTTGGCTAATGTTGAAACTATCTGTTCATGGGTTTCGGCTATTGTTCATCAAATAACTAATGACCTGTTGCGCTCAGGTTCTGTTGGTTAATGGGTGTCCCAGCTGGTTTTAAGCTGAATAATGAGCTAGCAGAGCTTATCGGCATAATTTCTCTCAATACAATTCAAGTTTTCTCTACCCTATGGTCCTTTATTGGTTTTTTTTTGCGGTATTTTACTTTGGTTCTTGCACTGTTGGGGATAGTTTTTGGCCTGACTATACCAGTGGCCTTCTGCATTGACATGCTTAAACTGGCAACATTTCATATTTGTATTCTGCACCACATGATATCTTTTCTCTATTCGCAGCAGATTCAGGCTTTAGCTTCTTTATGGCGTCTATTCTGGTAATTTCTTTCAGAATTTGACAATGCTTTCTAATATTCTGAAGTTAAAATCTTACCTTCTAAAGTATGTCCTTTGAAACAATTATAAAAATGTTTTGGATTATAAGAGAACATGTGTTTTCTGAAATTGACATGCTTGTGATGTGCTGGTGGTACCAATTCAGTGGCCACTAGTAGGAAGGATTATAGTCGTTGGGAGTAGTGATGGCTTAGTTAGCCCGTGCCTATAAAATAGATGGGAGAGAAGGAAGAAGTTCTCTCGTTGGTGGTCACGAATGTCGGATGGATTTGGTAGTGGCAAAATCTTTGTGGTGTGAGTGCCGGTCTCCAAGGTGGCAATGAGGAGATCTCTACAAGTCATTGTACAGGAATAGGTCTTCCCATATTTGTGTTGGCTTGCTGCAGGTAGTGCTAGTGGTGACAGTGTGGGGCCTTTGTGGGGTGGCCTAAAACTTTTGGTTTGCTTGTTTTCCATTTTCATTTTCCGTAGAAAATGCGATTTTCTGGAAAACGTGTTTGGTTTGTATTTTCCAGTCTTGTTTTCCAGAAAAAGATATAGCGTTTTCTGGAAAATTAGAGAATGAAATAAAGTCATTTTCCATAAAATAAGAAAATATGATTTTCTGGAAAATGAAAATAGAAAATGGAGTAAACCAAACACCCCCTAAGATTTCTAGTATGCAAAGAAAGAGAGAACAAAAAACAGGAGGATAGCATGTGTGACCCCGTAATTGAGTTTCACATTTATCCCTTCAAATGGCAGTCTTTTCTTCTTCTGTGTCATATACTGAGTGCTTCCTGTTCCAAGAGCATGGATTATTAAAATGGATGTTTTAGTTTGGTCGGTATCACAATTTTATTCATCTTAACAATGTTTTACTCCTTACTCCTTGCAGTAGCACCTCCCTTGGCCTTTTGAGTGTAGATTGAGTCCATGCATCATGTGACAACAGCATCCAAATCCATCTACACCTTCCAATGCTTCCACCAAATCCTTAACAAACTAAACCATTTACAACAAAGGCATTGCCCTCCTTGTCAGCACTTCCCATTACAACCTTTCTTCGATCTAGCCACACGGAATCATCTCCACCGGGTTGCCCCAAACTTCTCCAACATCTACCAGCAACCGTTGATGTTAGCTATGACACACCCTGACACCCTCCAATGAAACTTAACTCGATTATCATGTCAGTAATCTCTTCCTCTTGGATGTTGGCTTAGACCCTTCATGAACCTAAACAAGTCTTCATTTCTATTTACTAGTATGCCATTTCTTAACTCAATGGATGCATACATGTCTAAAGTTAGCTAAGTTTTCTACTTTTTTGATATATTTAACTAATCAGCTCTATCTGCTGAAAATTTCTAGTTTCGTGTATAGATTTACAATGTAGACGCACATGTTTGTTCAGTTTTCATAGTGGTTATTTCTGTCCCTATAATTTTCATTTATAATTTTTTCTCGAACTGTTCATTTTTCTATACTGACAGTGGACAGAAGCGCAATCCGCTTCGGCAACGCTTGGATAGTTATGACTACACAGTTGAGCAGCATGTTGTTGGTTCTCTTTTGTTTACACCACTTCTATTGCTGATTCCAACCACTTCTGTCTTCTACATTTTCCTCACCAGTTTGATAACAACCATTATTTTCCTGTCCATCATATTTGAGATTATTATTTCATTGCTTCACGCTACTCCCTATGCTGAGATGTGGATTTGGATTATGAATCGAAGGAAGTTTCCCTCTGGAATATGGTTTGAAGTCTTTGAATTTGGTAATAGAATTACTGATGAATTTTATTCGCCACCTTGTTTCGATGGAAAGCATGGTGATAGCTTTCATGGTGGCGAATCGGGCTTTTTGGTTTCACTTCTATGCTGTAATTATGCTACAATAGGTAACACAGACCAAAATTTTCAGATGTCATTTGTTTGTATTCTGGGGCAAAATATGGATGATTACTAATCTGTCTGTAGTTTTACATTTTCGGGTGGCTATTTTGTGTCAAGTATACAACAATCTAACAGCACAAGAAACTGATGAGCGCACAAATTGATCGTGTCTAATTATTGCAACGAGTTGTAGACCTGCTTCATGCATTTATTTTTTCATACAATCTCTTTCCTTTATTTTTTTCCCAAATAATTTGGGCCATGAAGCCAATAGATATAGGATTGTGGCTTAGACCCTTCATCAAGCCAATTGTACATCTGCAGGGGAACAACTTTTAAGTATTTCATACGAAATTGTGTCTTGTCAAGCATTCAATAATTTTCTCTCTGTTATTGCTAAAATTTAAATTAGTAGTGTCCCATAAAAAACTTGGACTAAATGGGGGAGGACTATAATCAAATACTGCCACTTGTTAGTTGTTCATAGTAGGAAGTGAACTTGAGCCACATGAAACTAGTTGTGTACCATCATCAGAAATAGAACTGTGAATGATTTTCGTTCGAGCTTGCAAATACTTCTTCTCATTGCAACTAATGATGGAATGCAGTTGGTATGATATAAAGTTTTTACTTGAATATGATCAGTATTACTCCCATCTTTGTGGGGTTGACTAATAGTCCTAACTTTGATGCAAATATGTTTCAGGACAAGTGATTCTACCTTACTACACGGGTGTATTTAATGGGGTTACTCCATCCTTTTTTACATCGCTGGCACATGGAATTCTCCGCGGTCAAAGGTGACGGGCGCGACAACTTTTCCTAATAGTCTCCAACAAATAGTTGCACTGGGCTGAAAGAGTTTGGATATTCCTGCAGATTCCCATCCACATTAGGTACTCGTTTGCCTTCTACAATGCCCTGGATGCAAATTCCCTGCCAGGAATATTGGAAGCTATGCTACACTGCAGTCCTTTCAGGTAGATTGTGATATTTCAACCTCAAAAATCGGCGACATAACGAATCTTGCTACTATCAAAACGCGTCGAGTTCTGCGATCGGTCGAATATTTATTTATTCTTTTAGACTAGTCTTTGATATTTCCTTTTTTTTTTTTACACTGAACTGATTGCCAATGTCTTTGCTCTTGACAATGTGTTTCCTTGGTAGCTGAATTGTAGCATTAGAGTTTGATATCATTACTCGTTAGCATGCGGTTGTCGTGGTTACGATATGCTAATTGTGTTATTCGATATGGTATGGTTTTGAAATGAACCTATGTCAAAATGTCTTTGCTCGTGATATGTCTAATGTACATCCTTGTCTCTAGATATCTGTAGTTCTAAATGTTAACAGATAATAATATGAGTATACGTTATGTTGTATGTGAAAATTATGGTAGTAATTTGCTTATAAATATATAATTCCTAGCACAGTGTTAGGAATTCCTCTCTTCTACACAAATTATAGTTTTTAAAATAATATTCTTGACTAAACTCTTCATAGGTGGGGCTCACCATCGGTGCAGTTATTGAATCGAACTCATCTAAATTGAGTTAATCAGTTTTTTCCTTTTTTTTTTACAAATTGATCTGATCGAATTTTATTATTAAAATTGAACAAATCAATATAAGACGATCAGTGAATTAATCAAAAAAAAATATCATATCAATTCTGTAGATAATTGATGTATCAGTTGATTTTTTAATTTTATTATGTTTAATTTTGTGAATTCGGCAAGCAGTCGATTCAATTAATTAGATTTTAAATTAATCGATATTTTTTTTAAAAAAATAAAATTTTAAATTAATCAAAACTAATTTTTGAAATGAATCACTTTGGTTGGTTATTTTAATTTAATTGAGATTTTACTCTCTTAATCATGTAATCTTAATTTAAAATTCATAAATTTCATGCTATGAAGTTATAACATAGATGGTAGACGTCTGATATTTCAGACAATGATTAAGATTGATTTTATAAAAATTGATGATCGGATGTTTCATCACTATGCATTTTCTATTTATCTATTTGAATTTATTTTTCTCCATATTTAAATTTACTTTTCTTTATATTTGTCTCCTAAGTATCTATGATTTAATCTAGAGTTACAATATATTTTATAAGAATTTATTCTTTAAATAAGAGATACAATCAAAGATATTGGACTTTAAACATCTACTATAAGTATTTCTCGATTTATTTTGACAATCGATAAAATTTTTTATGAAATTAAATCGATCATCTCATATACGATATTACTTGATTATTTTTTTAATTTAAATTTCATAACCGTTGAATAAACCCTGTATGTTACCTTTATATAAGTAAAGTTAGTTAAACGATAGATTTTATGTAGTCATTTTCTATCATTCTTTAAACTTTTACAATGAAGAAGAAATATTTAAAACAGAGATTAAGTACATTTGCATAATAAATACCCTTGCTCTATTTGCTTTGACTTAAGCGAGCACAACCGTAGTTTACAAACTGATGGCTATTGCATCTAATTATGCTTTATTTTTTAATATGAATGAATGTTGACTTATGCAAAGCATCAATGAGGATGGCGATGAATTCGACATCGTAGCTTGGCCCCTTTTTTTTCAAAAGTTTTCTAATTGACAAGATATTTCACCATTTTGTTGAAAAGATGTTTATTTAAAAAAAATCATCAAATGGCAGTTTTATGCTTTATCTTAAAAAAAATTACTTTCAATGCGGTTATAAAAAAAATGATATATCATATATTAATTGAACTTGGAGTGATTAGTCTGATCCTATAAAAAAAATTTATCGGGCATCAAAATATCAAATTGTAAGCTGATGATCAACGTTGTTATAACAACTATTCTTATTGTAAGTATATTAATGATAATGAAAACCTCTGAAAACATCAAGGAAGTTGACATTTTCAGGTATAGTTATGTCTACCAATTCACATTAATGGGAAATGAAAGTAACCTATAACAGGTAACAACTCTTCATATAGTTGTTATAATTATAGTAAGTGTTATGATACGTTCATTGAAAAAATTCAATGAAAATATTAAAGAATGATATGACATTTTACATGCGCACGTTTGATTGTCGCCCAGGCACTATTGGCGGTCTCCGGCCGCCTCTCCCGATCGATCCCCCCCCCCCCCCCCCCCCCCCCCCCCCCCCCCCCCCCCCCCCCCCCCCCCCCCCCCCCCCCCCCCCCCCCCCCCCCCCCCCCCCCCCCCCCCCCCCCCCGCCGCCTCCCCGTCGTTATATCCGGGGGACACGATGAACCCGTCAGGAATTACTGTAGGTAAAATGTCACATTATTTATTGAGATTTTTATTAAATTTTTTCAATGAGCATATTATTTTTATTATAGTAATAGTTAATAATTATAGTAGTGGTATAAAAAAATTTATAGTAATTTTGAGACAAGAGTTTAAATAATTTTGATCAAGCAGATGAAAAATATTTTGAAATAATAATAATTTTGATATAAAAGTAAAATATTTTTAGAATAAATACATATTGATGATTTATCATGCAATGTGGTTCGCATTTCATATTGAAATGTTGCTTCTCAACTCCCAACAACCTTTGGGAATTAATAAAACGGTAAATTTAGATAGTCAGAATCTGATCATCTAGATTTTATTTTTTTAAATAAATAAAAAATAATTTAATAAAAAAATAAATATAAAAAAATATAATTTAATATAAAATAAATAAGAAAAAATATAATTGACTATTTAGCAAGATTCTAAAATGGTGTCAAATCATTACAACCCAGTGAATGAATGCCCTAAATTTTCGTATTATTTTACTTTCTTTTGGTTTTTTAAACATGTTTATGATTTTTTAATTTTTATTACTGAAGGTTTTTTTTTAAAGGATGTATCACGAAATTCTATTTCCTGTGACCTTACATCTACAGTTAGGAGATCACCAAAACCTCCCCATACATGAAAACATGTAGAAGGAAATAATTTTATAAAAAAACTAATAAACTAATTTCAGCATGAAAATAATGAACAAAATAATCAGCCATGGTGCTCAAAAGATGTATTAATTGTCACTCAAATATCTACAAATTATGACGTATTTTATAAAAAAATCTCTAAATAAAAAACATTATCATGAGATGTTGAACTTTTGACCACGAACACGCCTTAACGGGTAATGAAAAATTTCCGTAGGATAAAATTAGTCGTTCCAAATTCAACTATATTCAACTATTACATATATTTTTTTTCCCGAATTTCTAATTCAACAATTTATTCTCTGTAAACAGAAGCAAATTTGACATTAATTTAAGCTACATTTCAGAGAACTATTTCAGTCTAGGAGCCACTAACAAACTCCCATTCAATACATTTTCGAACAACAAAAAAAAAAAACTCTTCAGAAAGCAATAAGCTTCAGCTACAATCATACAGATGAAATTCAAAGGAAGCGTCTTAGGAAATCCTTCATTTGATCAATATAAGGCGATTTAGTGGGAATTATATGACCCATCTCATGTTCGATGATCATGGAGCACTCTTCGTCAAACATACCAGCTAGTTCCCTGCTTGCTTGATTTGCAATCTGCCTATCTTGTCCTTGGCTACTGCCAAAACAATGAAGTGAAGGACACGTTATCGACTCCTTGGACCCCCATGGAATTGGCAGAAAACCTGAGCATAGGATCGCAAATTGGAAGTCCATAACATGGCTGCTTAGCTGTTGCTGCTGGCAAAACAAGGCAATCATCGCTGCTCCCTGAGAGAAACCGAGGACCCCGTCAAATGGTCCCATATGAGAGATTATATTCTTGAGGTGTTGGTAGGATACTTCAAAGCCAAATGTTTGTTGTTGATATTGCAAGGGATCGAACGGAGCATCTGTCATCCTCCAACATTGTTCCTCCGAGAGATTCAAATGTTCACTTGTAAGCCATGCATATCGCCTGTTGCAATTCATTTCCGGCGGTGGAGACTGTTGCACATGACTGCTGTCACTTGAACGTGGCTTGTATATGAATGGTAGTTCATGAGGAGCATCGACAAACACAAATTCCACCATGTTCTTCAATTTCTTAGCAAGTGATGAAGTTCTTCCTTTAAAATTTGAAGCATTTTGTCTGAACCCATGTAAGCATAGAATCCTTAGCTTTCTGTCCCTGCTGTTACCTGAATAACAGAAAAAAAATGCCGCATAATTAAAGGAAATATAGTTAGGAGAGTTACATTGACCAGGATAAACAGCAACCAAGGACACTCAAACGCACATAACATCGAGAGAAGGGCATAAAATGAATAAAAGATACAGAATATTTCCTCCTGTTTTTATATTAAGGGCCTAAATAAGATTTCATTTAACAAACACTAGCAAGAACCAATACAATAATAGGCGCAGGGATATATAAACTGGTTTCTCAAGTCTAGAGTTCTTTCAGGAAAATAATGGAGTTAAAAAAAATATGAAACACATCTCTTTTTTTTTTCATTATCAACAGGAAGCTTGTTTGATATTAACATGAATACAGATCTTACCATGAGTCCTAAGGAACTGGGCTGGCTTGATATCAGGCAAGATCGAATTCGAAATACCCATTTCCTCCAAGAATCAGGTGAAATATCTTCATGCTCATCCTCCTGTAACATCATTGGATTGCTTCCCTTGCCAGTTTTTCGGCATAACTCACAAACATAAACTCTGCTGGAAATGACCTGGGCACAAGTTCATTACAGTAGTAAGCATATCATAGATTCATTCAATAATGAATGGAATGCTTTTTTTAAAATCAAATATATCCAGACACAATAACTGAAGAAACGTGTCGGATCTAAAACTGCTTTTTACATATAAGTGCAAATTTCTGTTTAAATGCAAGCAGCAATAAATACAAAGTTTAGCAAGAAAAATATGGTCATGAAATTGGAAAGAACATTACACTAACCTGACAGTCATAGCAGACTAAAACCAGCATTCTACAGTAATGGCACCGGCAACGAGAGGAATAATCATCAAAGGAAATACCACAAAGCAGGCAACTGCCAATAACATCTGTGTCCTTACTTCCAACTGACATACTGTTCATGGAACAAAAAAGTGGAATTTGATACCCAGTTCAATACTAAGTACAAACCACGGCAAATATTACACAATGCTAACCAATAGCTATGTTGGAACATCAGTAACTCACCGGTGATCAAAAACAAAATTCTTCCCTCTAAAGTAACCACCGGCTGGAAATTGTTCCAAGTATCTCTGAATTCCGCCAAACAACTTTCACAGAGAACACAAGAGAGGAATAAGAAGAAGATGAGCAAAATAAAAAAGATACAAAGTTGTATGTCTACCAAATCACTTGAACAATCAAGTTACCAGAAACAAATGCAGTGACATCATGAAGTATACATGATTACATGTTCACCTCAACAATTATTCTACTTTTGCAGTGTGGTTATCTTAAACTTGGAAATAGCTATGCAGTCATGGTCCTGTTAGCTTCCATCTTGAAAAATCTTACAAGCAATGCGGAGTTCAGAAATACTATAAAATATGGTTAAGGCACTAAACCTCCGGAGGATAATAAACAGCTTGCACAAGGATGTAAAGTTTTCCAATGGAAACTTCTATTGGAATAACTTAGCAGTACTTATAATAATGTGGTCATTGCTAACAAGGTTCTGATGGTAATTGCCAAGGAAGAAAAAAAGGCCTTATTGACAGTAATAAAAATGGTAGTGAACCTTCCCAGGAAGAGCTTACCTGAAAAACATTCTCAAAACCTGCACCTTTAGATCTAATATAAGCTGAAGCAGTTTCACATCTAATACCGCCAGTACAGTACCTGAATTGTTGCCATAAAAAAATGCAGAAATCATTAATTCCTTGGGGGCACTAAGTTGGAGCACACAAATATATATGTTCTACATGTGTCTAATGTATGCCAAAAGTTGGAGCAATTATTACACCATAGATAGCCCACTCACCTTGTCTGGCTTTTTTTGTTTTCCTTTACAGGAAACCATAAGCATCTCTTCTTAACTCATTTTGCACTTCTATGCTCATGACCCATTTGCCTTTAACCCCCAATTTACCAGAGTCAAGGTGATGAGCCAAGTTTGGACTTATTTTCAGCTTAGGTCATACTCAGAGATGACTACTGACTACGCGGGAGGCAAGTTCTAGTGTCATGTTATTTTGAACATTTTTCTTTACTATCTAATTGTTGTTTGCATTTTCATTGGACTATGCTATTTTCTATTGCATGAGTCCACTTACATTATGTCAGTGTATATCCAGACCATGGAAATAAGTTCTGCACTTATAATTTATTTTATTGTTGTGTATATGTCAACTGTGTGCTATTTTATGGTGGTCATACAGTGATCAATATTGTTAAGAGTGAAGAGCCCACCAGGATAATACTTACATGAGAATGCGCTTGCCATGCAGCTTTTCAGAGTGCTGATCAATCCAAGAAGCTAGATCACTGTATTGTCTTAATTCTGGATCAAGAGTCTCCACATTTGTGGCCTTAAACTTCCCAATCCGTGTTTCATATAAGTTCCTTGCATCCAACAGAACAAGTTGTTTATCAGCCTTGGAATCCATATTAGTTCCTGGAATTACTGTACTCCCATCAATAATTGAACAAAATATAAATCATTAACTTACACTAGTTGCTCATTCAAAAGCACCCACTCACCTGCATCATGGAGAACAGAATGAAACTCTGCCGCAGAGAGGTGCCTCCCAGCATCGCAAACTTTGGGAACCTCTGCTAGAGAATCGCACCTGAATGTTACCAACTCCTGTAATTTACCTTCAAAGTCATGGAATCTCGATTACCAATCTTAAAAGATTAAATGATTACATTCCCAAAATGGAGAGGATACCTTAACCACACGAATTGAGAGTTCCGTAAACCCACATTCTCTCGTAACTCGAGCGTCCGAAGGATGTTCGCAGGACGCAAGCTTGAAGTCCGTGTCGTCAAATAAGCTCATGGATTTCAAAGCAGCAATGTGCTTCTCCAAAGACGGCATCTTTCCACCAACCTAAAGTTATAAATGACAAGATCAAAACTTCCGCTAATACCAAAACTCGAAGAACAAAAACCACGAACGGTGCTTGTCGGAGGCATCCAAAAGGGCTTACAGTGACATTGACACCGGAGGGAGCGATGCGAACGCGGCCGAGGAGGGCAAGAGATCGGCAGTTCGAGTCGTAGAAGCGGACGAGGTGGGCGATATCTGGGACGGGGGCATACTTGTAGTAAAGGAGAACTCCGGCTTCATTGCTGCCCTCGGATCGGTCCTCCGACGCTGCCATTCCTGTCGCCAAAACACTTTTCTGAAACCCTAATAACTATATTTGGTTTCTTTTTTATACTATGAAACCAAATAGATTTTGCAGGGTGCGTTGTTGGACAAGTAGCTGGCGGCTGATTCAGGCAGTTATCGGCTCCTCATCGACCGTCAAAGTTCGATCGGACGGTTGAGAACGGTTTCGGAGACTAAAAGTTCGTGAATGTCGAGAGAGCGTTGCTTCGGCCGCCTCGGTGCCTGAAGATAGCGGATAAGGGGAGGTGGGAGCTCCGAGGAATGACTGGAATAAGAGGGGAACCCTAGCTGTTGATCTCGTCCCTGTGGCGAAAACCTAGAATCGTCTCCGATCTCCACCGGCGAGTCTGCATGAGTAGGACGGGAGAGGACGATCGCCGCGGAAAAGGAAGGTTCTTGAAGCATCCATGGTGCTGCTCACTGCATCCTCTTGGTCACTGGCATCGGCTCAACCGTTTTTTGCCGTTTCTTCTGTCCTACGGGCAACTTCGGGACCAGCCTCCGGCCTGTGCGTTATCTCCCCTCGACAGCTGACGCTGAGGCCCCAAAGGCACCTCAGTCGCAGGTATTTTTTTTAATTAAAATACATTTTTTGGGGAAAACTATTTTTTAAATAAAATTAAGGTTAGAGTCTATGTTGAATTTTTTTAGGTCTCTGAATAATGCTATATGATTTGATTGGTATATCTTTCCAAAAAAAAAAAAAAGGGCGTCAATGCTGGAATACCTGCCAATATCCACAGTTCTTATTTCTCAATTCGACATGGTGCCGAAGCCACATTCATGTTTCGTCCACCACTGAAACCGAAAGAAATGTAAAAGAAACTTTTTTACGTTGTCTTTTCTTATGCTCCCTTTCTCTCTCTCTTTTCATGCTAAGCGATGTTATGTGCTTTTGTTGTACAAGGTTTGTGGTTCAGACCATATATTTGAATTTTGAAAGTCTTTTAGTTTATGAGATATAGGATAAAGTAGAAATGTGCCTACTCAGAGACTTGTCGGAAGATTAGTTGTTAAGTATATGAATACTTGTATGCAATATTGGTGACATAATTTCTCAATTACTGGATCTGATGAAAATTCTGATCTATGTATCAGGTTGGGTACATCCGCACCAAAATGTTTCGCCACAAACATTGACATTGATTGTGAAAATGATGTAGTTGAGGATTCAACTGCAGAAAATTCTAGGTCCTTTTCATCTGGCAGCTTAGTGTCAGTTCATCTCAAGTCAGATATTCTTGGAGCCAACCCTTTAGATTTGTCAGGCAAAGAGGAAGATGCAAATAACCTTTTTACAAAATTGCATGTGTGCTCTCTGTCTCTCTCACTCTGGATTTTCATGCTCGAGCATTTGCATAGAACATATTATTAGTTTACTGTTATCTTCTTGAATCATTGATATAAAATTTTTATTGCCTCAACTCTCAGGTGTTATCCAAAGTGGAACAAGATGCTCTAGCAGCTACTCCAACACACCCTACTGGTTTATATGGTAAATCATCTTCAGTTTTCTATTAGTTCATGTGCCCGAATCTGATTTTTAATGTATAGACACCTACTCAAACCATCAGCAGATGTTTGTGACTCAAATGTTAAAATCACTTCGAAAGCTAAATCATGTAGATTTCAATCCAATAAGTCCATCTTTGAAATAAAACTCCTAGTTGTAATAATATTTTCGTGGAATAATATGATTCTTACTGAGAGTTTATCTTACATAATTTACTGAATATGACAACACATAACGTACTTCTCTGTCAATTTCTGTAGATTTGCTAGTCTCTAGATAAGTTAGTGTTTCTTACTTTGCCAGTGACATGCTTGAAATAATGTTTAACTTGTCGCTGCGATGTTGTAAAAAAAAACAGCTCTCTATGCTATCTCCTTAGTTGGAAATCTAGTGGAACGACTTTGGAATTTTGTTTGGCCTGCTGCTGTTGCAACTATCTATCCGAATTTGCTTCCTGTTGCTGTTCTGGAGTTCTTCACAAAGGTACGGGTCTGACTTTATCGAAATGTCCAAAGAAGGTTGTAACAAGTTTCAGACTATGCAGCTTACTGTCTTTGTGGGTGGGCCCATGGTTGGTACTCTTCTGGACTATTTTCCAAGAGTTCCCGTGTACCATTGTCTTAATTTTGTTCAGGTATGTACCCCTCTTACATTCTTAACACTCGCTGTCCTCTGTTCATAGTCATGGACATAATTCAAAGTACAGCTTGAGCACCTCTGTTTGCTTACTATCATACTGTTTGTAAATAATTTTGTTATGTCAGACAGCTGCTCAATTGTTATCAGCTGGGATGATCATTTATGCACTCAACACGGCAAAGCAAAGCTCTGCATCTTCTGTGCTTCTTCAACCTTGGTTCGTTATCCTGGTGGTTGCTACAGCAATTGAAAGGCTTGCAGGTTCAGCATTGGGAGTTACCATGGAACGTGATTGGGTTGTTCTGGTAGTTCTTTGATTTGCTCTTATGCTTCTGCTGTTAGTTGATTATCATGAATCTGAATTTGTTTATTCTTATATTATTTTTGTTTTTCTAATAGTTAGCAGGCAGAAACAGGCCAGTTGCACTTGCCCAAGCAAATTCTATACTAGGTCGTGCTGATCTTTTTTGTGAGGTAAGCATCTGGCTGCTGTCTTACAAAATCAAATGTTAAGTACTCCACTGTGCTCGCAAGATATGAGCTCAATTGAGTTGACTTGCCAATTTAGAAATTTAGGGTTCTTGGCCATATGAATCTACTGGTTGCCGGTCCAGCTTTTACATTCTCACAACAAATAAAATTAGGTTAACCTTGACTCAGTGCTTAAGACATTTGCTAGCCATAACTTGAACAAAATGCTGGGGCTTGAACCTGATTTGGAACATTGAATCATGTCTCCTTGTTGAGAATTGCCACTACTTGTACATATATAACTTAAGTTCAGATGTTAATAATTTACATTTGCTATTTTAAGGAACATTTGCAATGTTTGTTTGTTTGGAATGCATTATAAGTTGACATGTTAAAGAATAAAGTTCCCTGTCAAGTGAGAAGATGAGGGTGTAGATCCTTCTGCATGTTTCTAGGGAAATGATTAACATACAATTCATGAATAATTTCATCAGTGTGCAAAGAATTTCATCAGTATCTATGTGAAAGGAACAAGTTGAATCTATCCATGCATAAGGAGTGCATATTTGAATTGTCTATCCTCTATGCATTATGCAAATACATGCTTAGTTAAAATGAATTCTTCTATATCTTTGGTTTGTTCACTAGTGCCAAATATTTGATGCTGATGTAAATGCAATTTTATGCATCTGCAGCATTCAATCTGTGAAATTCGTAGCTACTAATCTGCTCTAATAAAACATTAAAAGAACAATTTCAATGCTATGCCAACTTGGTAATTCTCCTGACCATGTTTGATTTCTGATGCAACTTTAGCACCTGAGAGTTCATTTACCAACTTACTTCAGTTCTCTGTGATGAATAGCCTCTTTTAAATTTTGCAGATAGCTGGTGCTTCACTTTTTGGCATTTTGTTCTCGAAATACAATTCAGTGACTTGCTTAAAACTTGCATGTGGTATAACGGTGTTTGCACAACCTGTTCTGGTAAATCATTGAGTGCTTTTGTTCTTTTGCCACTCAATTCTGAATGGCATTCTTTATTTCACATCCATCATCTGTTTTGCAGTTTGTCTTGGGTCAGCTGATCAATTCACTTTCCAATGGTGTTCTTGATCTCTCCAGATCCCCAAATATGAAACCTGTTGTCGCACCTTTGTTTAAAGCATCAGAAACAGGTTAGAGTATCATTAGCAGCATTTATCAACTTTGTTTTATTCTGAAGTGTTAAACAAACGAATATCTAACATTCAAGTACTATGCAGTTGGAACAGGGTTGAATGCTTTCAGACAAGGCTGGAAAGAATACAAGCATCAGCCTGTCCTTCCTGCAAGTTTGGCATATGTGTTGCTTTATTTCAATGTTGCTCTAGCTCCTGGTTCCATCATGACAACACTGCTTGTACATCACGGTAACAAATCAACCCACTGGATCAATCCTGCACTGCTTAGTGGAGACCTATCCTTTTTTGTGTTCCATCTATTTCAAATTTAATCTGGTGCACACATTTTTTGTTTTGAGTATTGTATGCAAATGTATCGATTTTTTTTTAAAATTACTTTGAGATAGAATTACTTGGCAGTCTAAGATATAAAAAGAAGAACGCCAATTACTTCAATTTAGCAACAAATCCCTCTGTAATTGCTAAAAACGCTAAAGTTATACCAGAAGTTCACAAAGAAATAAGCTTATTCCACCAAATACAGTGCCTGCTTTATGGGCTGGTATCTTGTTACTTACTAATTTTACCAGAGAATCATTACTTTGGCAATCTTCAAGTCCTCTGTTTGCTTTTGCTTGGATGAATTTGCTTTAGCTTGGATGAATATAATCAAAGAAATCCTTATCATGGAAATTTAGGTTGTATTTGCAGAGAGAGACTAGGAAGAGAAAAGGTAGGAAAATAGTAAGAGGGAAATTAATTGGTCAGAATTATTTTGTAGGGAAATAAAATAAGGAAAGGAAATTAGGCCTCTTTTTCTATCCAAATTGATCCATGCCCATTAAGAAGCTTAATACTCACACTCGTCTCATACCCAATATCCATCTCATGTCATAATCATAGATACTTGTTCCTGACTAAATGGTTGGGTATTGGTACCGTTAAAACTCAATCTGATTTTTATTATGGAACAAAGAAAATGAGAAATTAGATATTTTAATAATTTATATTATTATCTACTATAGACAATTAAATTAATTTGGGAACCCACTTCCTGAGCTTTTAACCAAAATTCATCATATATCTATTATGGGTATTTACTAATTTATGCAGACTCGTTTAATGGGTCCTTGACCTTGATTAAACGGGACAAGTAGTTACAAGTATTTCATCCATTGTCATCCCTAACCTTCTCCAACATATATATTCTCTATCCTCAAGTACAATTGGTTGCTAAACATACCTGATTAACAATTCTGGTTGGATTATTATTTCCTCTTTATCTTGCTTAGTTATCCCTTCTATCATTTATACATATTCCTATGTTAATCTTATTGTATATGTTAGAATTATGGAATACATATTGCAATGTTATTCCTATTCTATTTCATTCCCAATATAATTAACAACTTTGTTATACTAGTCTCATGGATAGACAGATTAAATATATATCGGGAGGTGAGTTTCATATCTTCCCTTGTTGACAGTCAAGTGAGTGGCATGTTAGAACGACAAGCCGTTATGTTCAGGTATTGGAGCTTGAGTATAAGAGGAAGAGTAATGTTTCATTCAAATTTGTTGGGTTTGAATAGTTCGAAGTATTCGGGCTGTGTTAAATAAAATGATACTGCTTATTATCCTGGTTTAAAGGTGGTCTAATCATCACCACAGAAGTATATCTGTTCTTATTATCTCGAGTAGTCGCTTAACCAGTTGACGAAGATAGCATTCTCATCCATTATCATAACCACACTAATTAAGGTTGTAAGTATTTCTGATGATAGCTTTTCTGGTGTCACTGTATTCTTCTTTTTTTTTTTTTTGAGTTACTTTTTGACCTGGGGGTATAGTTTTGATTTAGCAATCTGATACACCAAATTCAAGTAGTTAATTGTGCTGTAGATGAATGCATTAGATGATTGAATTCGGAACCTTCAATACGGCTTCAAGGGGAGTCTGGTAAGGTGTTTAAACAGTTCTTTACTATGGAGTGACAAATTTGACTTTAAACTCTAGGTTTCAGTAGCTGTGCCCCCAGGATGAATATTTGTAAAGATCTGCTAGTCAGATTCAGTTTGATGGTACTTTTATTTAGAAGATTGGCACAACGAATTGTTGTTTGCTAAAACATCTACGAACTTTCTTCAGTTGTTGGGTGTCGACTAACAAGAGTTGACCCTTATCATCTAGTTATATAGAAGAAAAACTAGATGTTTGCAAATAAACTATGTAAAATTTGTAATAGGTAGTCTGTGCTTAAGTAATTGAATCATATTTTGTTTTTAGGACCTTGTATAACTACAGTCATGTTGGAGTTTTAAGGCTTCGATGAACAATCTGCCTTCGTTCATTCTCACATATTGTATATCTTGTTTACAGGCATCAATCCATCAATTATTGGTGGATTCAGTGGATTATGTTCTATCATGGGTTTTGCTGCAACATTCATGTCTGCAAGCTTAGTAAAAAGGCTTGGCATACTAAAGGTTGCAATTTGCAGTTTCTTGGTTTGTAAGTTTCGAGATCTTTTACTAGAATTTCTGGATAAAAAAGCTCTCTTTTGTATAAATACCAGGCGGGAGGTGCTGGATTGATGTTTCAAGCATTTTTGCTCGCGTTAGCTGTTTCGGTGTATTGGACTGGTTCTATCACTCAGCAAACTCGTCTCCTAATCTTTCTATCTTTAATTGTAAGTATCAAAATATCTCCCTTCGCGACTCACAACTCTATGTCGTAAACTCATTGCAGAAACGTTTCGCTCTTGCTTATTTTGTGTTTGTTTTCGACAGGCGGTTTCACGGTTGGGCCATATGTCGTATGATATTGTTGGAACACAGATTCTTCAAATGGGAATTCCGCCTGCCAAAGCAAACTTGATCGGGATAACTGAGGTCTCGATGGCCAGTCTCGCTGAACTTCTCATGTTTGGCGTTGCAATTATTGCAAATGACGTCGCGCATTTTGGTTTCCTAGCTACACTTTCTGTATCGTCCGTCGCAGTGGCTGCTGCGATATTCTGTCAGTGGCTAGCTAACCCAACGAAGAGCCAGAGGGAACTCTTCAAGTTCGATAGAGCATTTTGACAAAATGTAAGACTTCTTCCACATCAACATTTCAGCTTTCTATATGGATGGATCTGGAGCTGTGCCATAAATGCCGGAGCTTTCATGGATCCGGTTGCGCCTCCGGGCTACAGTTTGGTTTTTTCATATTCATTTTCTAGAAGTTGATTTTTCGGTGCGGCTGGCTGGGAATGAAATGAGTTCCTAACATGGATTAACCCGACACTTCTACAAGCTCCGAATGCTGGATCCATATCATCTAGCCATGTCTCTGCTTGGTCGTTCCGTTGGATGGTTTCGCGACCACAGTCGTAACCGGAGTTCACCGCGTGTACATAACACGTCGAAAGCGATATCGGCCAAAGGAAACCATCTGATGCTGTGTTATTTATGGAATTTAAGTTGTGTTTATGATTCAAAACATTGTGTGGAACGGTGTTTTATGACATGATTATTCATGTTTGGTTACAAAATAATGTCTAATGGCTTCAGCTCGGCTATTTCATCACTGACTGCACAATCAGTTTAAAATTGTATTGAAGGAATAAATTAAATTAATTATTTTATAATTTTATTATCAAAATTGAATCAATTAAGTTAAAATAAAATTGATCAATATGATTATTATTAAATTAATTAAATTTTTATATTGCTATATAATAATCAAAATAAAAAAAATCGTGTACGTGAATTTAAATTATTAATTTAATTTAATCCATCTTTTACTCACCTCTAGTCAACAACCGCTATTATTAACCCTACTTCTAAGGACGATCGATGACTTACCTCCAAAATTATCCAATCTGTTTCCTTCCCTCCATTACTCGACCAAATTTCAAATATTAATACGGACCCTTCGTGCCTTTCTCCCTTGCGTTGCTCCCTTCTCCTTCATTCATTCATTCATTGTCTTTAGGCATGGCTTCCTTCGTCGTCCTCCTCCTCGCCCTCTCCTCCTCCAGCCTCTTCCTTAAGCCTGCCACCGGAGTCTGCGTCCCTCGCAACGCCTCGATCACCTTCGATTTAGCAGCCTCCCCGGTGGCATCGGCACCTAAACCGCAGAGCGCTCAACAGGGTTCTCCGGCACATATGGCTCCAGCTCCAGCGGCACAGAATGATTCTGTTTTGCCGGTTGTTGGCGGCGTCGGCGACGGGCATCCCCCGCTGCCTCCCCTGCTCCAAGCGGCGGTGGCGGTGCTGTGCCAGAAAACCGACTACCCGGATCTGTGCCTTTCGTCGGCGCAGCAGTTCCTGTCGGCCAGCGCCGGGGTGGAGGTGGACGCGGTGGCGTTTCTCAAGGTGCAAATGGCGGCGTGCCGGGCCAGGGTGAAGGCGGCCCAGGGACAGGCGGCAGCGCTGCTGAACCATCCAGGAACGACCGCGCGGGTGGCGAGCACGCTGCAGGTGTGCGCCGACAGCTACGACGACGCATTGGACAACCTGGACGCGACCGACAAGGCGGTGGAGGCGCGTGATAAAGGCACCATCAACAGCATGCTCTCCGCCCTCGTCGACGACTCCGCCACCTGCGAGGACGGCTTCACCGAGATGCAGGACACCTCGCCGCTCTCCGCCATCGACGACGAGCTCTCCAAGCTCGGCAGCAACTGCCTCGCCATCGCCGACTTGATCTAAATGAACTTGAATGGATGAAGATATATATATTTGAATCTGGATTTATTTTTATTCGATTGAAGATCTCAAACAGTTTGAATGATTAGATAACGATCGAATTTACACACTCATTTCTCTCTGTTCACTATTTGATCGCTCGGAATTTTTATTTGTTTCCTTCGTCGGAGTTTATTTCCACCGGCCACATGAATAAACACGAAGCGGTACGTCAGTCGACGGGCGCCATGGCGGCCATGGCCGGGTGTGTCGGCCGCCACGGCCAGAGCATTGGACCGGTGTCTTCCTCCGCCAGGCGGTGCAGCGACCGCAGCGTCTCCGTCAGCCGCTCTGCCTCGGCCCTGAGCGCGGCGTTCTCCGCCTCCAACCGCCGGTGGTGCTCGCTCAGCGCCTCCACCTGATCCACCGCCCTTCCATTCTCCTTCCTCAGCCGCGCCGCCGCGTCCAGCAGCTCCTCCAAATGCTGCTGCTTCCGAATCCGCGACCGCTTCGCCGACTCCCGGTTGGAAAGCTTCCTCTTCTGCTTCCGCTCGTCCATCGCCGACTTCAACTCGATCAATTCCTCGCCTCTATTTATACGATTTGGCAGCCAAAGGCCGCGACTTTAGTTCACGAGAAGACGTAGAACCAGTGGAGGAACACGACGGAGAAGGATTGGATGCGGTGGAGATGGGACGTGAAGCTCATAAAGCTCAGAGACCTGCCATCGATTTGATGTCTCGCAAAACCAGGAAAAAGACGAGATTTTGAAACAGGGACGTCAAACAAGAGACGATCCAGAACCTAACCCACCCTCAAAGAGTCGATTTTGGAACAGGGATTTCGTGGAACGTGATGCTCATAAAGAACAGAGCCTTGCTATTACTGGAACTTGTTTTGACGCCATTGGCGCACCGAAGAGGGCACCTGTGACGGCCAAATCAGGAAACGCCGCCGCCGGAATGTCTCACGCCTTGAAATGGAAAAGAATTAGGAAGCGCTCGGTGGAAGAATGGTGCAGAGGGAGGGAGAGAGAGACCGCCATGATTTATAGAAGGCTGCAAATTGGGAAAAAGAAACGTATGGATGCAATTATTCAGTTATATATTACTTTAATTTCAAAAGATTAGAGTTTGTGGATGAGGACGTGAAGGTTTGGACTGGATAAGTTGCGGAAACTTGAAGGAGTATTATGATTTGATTACGACAAGACTAGTCTTGGTGGATGATGTTGTTTGACAAAATGATGCTTTAATTAAATTATCCATCACTGTCTAATTTAATTAGGATTAAGGACAGAAATTAATATCCTCGAATATTGGGAATGAACTCGCCACAGAGGAATATATTAATTTGCATGACAGCAACAGGAGCACTCCACCTTCCCTGGTCAACTAAGTTCATCTGGCTCGTGATAAGAACGATCGAAAGAAAAAAAAAATTGTTCTTTTGATTTTCCGTCTAGTAGTGTTGGATCTGAATTTAAGTGAAAAATGAAGGAGCACGTAATGATTTGCGAACGTTCGCTTGTAGCTCGAACCTTGAGGGCGGACTCTTTTTAACGATTAACGAGATTTTCCTAATCTCAACGACTGATAAATCGGAAATTTCTCACCGACCGTCAGGATAAATCGGAAAGCGCTTGCGGTGGGCGGTCTAGAAGTCCAGCGTCCCCTAGTTCGTACCCTATTTGAAAAAAAAATTCTTACAACTATGTCATAATTGAGAATCAAACTGCGAATGTCTGGGATAGCGACTAGTTATAATATGGATGAATTTGATCTCACATCTGTAATTGATAGAGGATGATGTATTCTTAATAGGATGTCATATTTCCGATAAGAAAGATGTCTAGTAACTATATCAGAGTCACATCGTCCATGTGTACTTGAACTGTATGAGATCGTTAGCGATAATGCTATGTGAATCATGTTGCTCTACGTAGTATAGTACCATATGGAGTTTTATGTGATATTGACCAAATGAGTCATAGTGCTTTGAATATTGAATGGAAGAGCGTCAAATTAGAGGGACTGAATGAAAATAAGCAAGGCCGAGAGATGGGAGTACTAGATCGGGACGGCCATGAAGAGCATTGGCTTGGCCGAGAAGAACGGTAGTTCGGCTTGGCCGAGAAGATCGGTAGTTCGGCTCAATCGGAACAGTGGCAGTTTTTAATGGAGTCACGTGAAGATAGATGCTATGGTTCTATCTTGATTTTGATCTCCAACTATATAAGACTGTTTACCTTTAATTTTGGTACACATAAAACTTTTTTATACTGCCTACATCATCGTCGCAATTGATGGCGTGACAATGAATTATCGCATGGTGAGTTAGAGGCCGAGACTCGCACAGGGTATATGTTAAATGATAGGGATCGAGAGTGAAAATGGGAGAGTGAAAATCATAGTGAATGACGTGACACTTTGTATGCACGATCTCCGATGGTGTCCAAGCGATAATCGGACGTGTGCATATAAAATGTCACGTCATGCCACTTCATGCCACATCATTCACTATAGTTTTCACTCTCCCATTTTTACTCTCTCTATTATTGCTATATATATATATATATATATATATAGTGAAAGTGAAAGTGAAAGTAAAGAATAGAAATTACAAGAAAGATTTTAAACCTAAAATGATGAACATACTTAGTGTGAGAGGGGAGAAAAATATGTCACGATTATGAACATGTTTATTTAGAAAAATAAGACTCATTCTAATGTTTTCCCTGCTGATCACAATTTGGTTAAAGAAGTCTCCGTTGGATGGATTGATGATTAATACGTGACTTACTATCATGAAATTTGAAATCAAAATCTAACAAAATTACTATGTTTGTCCTCCCCACGTGCTGGTCATAATATCCGAGCTAATAGTTTTCATGATTTACCTCTTCCATATTGACACTGAGACAGGTTGACGGGGACGCTGAGGACGAATAAATCGATTTTTGTCACTAATTTAACTAAAGGACATATTTAAAATTATAAAATTCTTAAAAAACACACATAATTTTAATATTTCTTAAAGGACGCCCTTGTTTTACATTTTGTCTCTTCCGTCAATCACAATGCAAAGAATAATATTACTGTCATGTTGAATGTCAAATAACAATACCATTATGATTATGATATTGATTTTCAAAGATCAATATCAATGTAAAAAAAAAAAAAAAATCAACACTACTATAGTAGTTGAAAATCAATACCACTTTCATGATGTTCTTTATAGTACGTATCACGCTCCTGGGGTTATGGTGCAGTGGTAAGGTCATTAGTTATTAATTCAGGTATTCGTGGTTCGATCCCCAGCCACGGCGCATTTTACAGGAATTTTTCCTCCAAATGGGGCGCGAACCCTGGGACGCTGGGCTTCTAGACTGGCCACCGCGAGCGCTTCCCGATTTACCCTGGTGACCGATAGGAAATTTCCGTGGGATCAGGTCGATCATCCCAGGTTCAATTTGTCTGTTGTCTGGTTCATATTTTTTTTTTATAGTACCATAGTGGTATTATTTTTTTGAAATTCAATCTCATAGTGATTGATAAGAAGGATAAATTGAGAAACAAATGTACTATTTGAGAAATCTAAAAGTCAAGTACTTAAGAATTTCGTGACTTTTAAATGTGCCTTTTGATTAATTACTGATTTGTCATTTTAATTATAATATTTTTAACTTTTCGATTGTTACCGACTATAAGTAATAATTGTGGAGAGATCGCCCTAGAGTATGACTGAGTTGGCTACCATATGGTAGTATTACTGTAATAGGCATAAATTGAATATTGATAAAAAATAGTATATAACGCTCTCTTATATGTTGATGAATTAAAATTTTTTAGTTAGTTTATCTCTCTGCATACAATTATGGGATAGTCGTGTGAGACGCTCGGGTAAGTACCTTGAGAGATCATTATAAGGATCGTGGCCGTTGGCGTGGGAATGAGCTTGGCGATTGGGATATTAATCAATTATGTTGAGTGAAGAACTCAAAAAGCATTTTAAAATAAAGAACTCTAATAGTCAAATTGAGTAGGGAGCTCAAGAAACAATCATTAGTCGATAACTACGAGAAGAAAACTCGAGCAAGGAATCCTAAGACATCTTCAATCTCCAATGACTAAAATTATACGACATTTTATCAGATGATGCAAGTGAAAAATCAAAATTATCAAAGAGCATCCTATAATTTATTCTTTATCAAAGAACGCATATAAAATCAGCTCATTCCTTTTATATCCTTCCCGCTAATAACGCTTTTTCGTAGTTTACTTTTCGAGACATCCGAACTACCTTTTCATAATTTGATTTTAAAATAATAAATTATGGTTCGGATGCAGATAGTCTCATCTTTTCTCACCTTATATATCGTCCTATAATTTATTCTTTATCAAAGAGTGCATATAAAATCAGCTCATTCCTTTTATATCCTTCCCGCTAATAACGCTTTTTCGTAGTTTACTTTTCGAGACATCCGAACCATCTTTTCATAATTTGATTTTAAAATAATAAATTATGGTTCGGATGCAGATAGTTTCATCTTTTCCCATCTTATATATCTCTTCTTATCTGTACCCTATATATCTCTTCAAAATCATTTTTTTTCAAAATAATTATAAATCTATCTATCTATCTATCTATTAATATCTATAAAACACAATTTTGTATGCAGACGTGTCTCTTTTTTTAAAACCGAATATATATTTTCTAAATAAATTTTTTTAATAAATCTCAATTGATTTGTTAAAATCCCAAAATTAAATTATTTTAATGTTCTTTTTTCTTTTCATACCCAAAAAAATTTAAAAGCTTATCAATTATAACTTATTTCATTATAAATTAAATTAAATTTATTTTTTATGTACTTTACTGTAATTATTATAACTTATTTAAAATTTTAATTTTAGAAATTTTAAAATACAATTTCAAATTAAAATTTGAAATTATCTTTTTTGAATTTGATAAATTATTTTTTAAAATTTTAATTTTGAATTAAGATCTGAATTTTTCTTTTTAGAATTTGTAATTATAATTTTTTTTTGAATTTGAATTTTTATGATTTAAGATTTTATTTTATGAATTTTTAAAATTTAAAAAATAGGAAGATATAGTTACTAATAAGCTTTGAAAATTTTTTCGGGATAGATAGATTAGTTTTTATAAAAAAATTATAATTCATATTAAATCCCTAATCTAAATAGCTAATTTATTAGGGATAAGTATTTTTTAAATTTATTTTAGATATGTTAATCTTGATTTTTTTTTTATCTCGAAGAATCCAATTTGAAAGTTATCCCCAATTTATTTATTTTTAATTAATTTATTTTCTGAGTTATTTCTTCCTTTGTTTTACTAAATTAATTATAATGCAAAAAAAGAAATTATTAAAGATAATAATGTATCTATTTTCCGAAGATTAACTTTCATAAATAATAATAATAATATAAAAATATCTAAACTATTCAGAAGGATATAATTAACAATCGTATAAACAAGCGCCTATTTTCGATCCATTCCATCGGGGGCATTTTGGCTTAAAAACCTACCTAATATCGTGATGCGGTACTCTATGTCAACTTAACACGTCGATTCTCCACGTGGCTCTGTTTCATTGGTCATGTGGTTCCTAGAGAAGATTATTTTTGAAAGCCGGCTCGCGGAGTAAAGTTACCAGGAAGTTACCAGAACCCGTAATTTCTTCTATATATTCCGTAGTTGGATCGGAAGGCGTATAGTCCACGAGGAATGGCGATCTGGAGAAGTCGTTTGCTCGTCGCTGCCCTAGTGGGAGTTCTCGCCGTCGCTTCGATCTGCTCCGCCGAGGTCTACTTGGAGGAGCGATTTGACGGTATGCACTCATCTCTGATCTATCGGCGATCTGGGATCTAGTGTAATCCTTCGATCTCGATCCGCATTTCTTACCTCGGAGGGATTGAAATTTGTTTGAGTCTTTTTTTTTTCCCAATCAGTTCTTTTCTTCCTGTTTCTAATTTCTAATAGTTGGATCATATCTGATGCGTGGATCAACCTCTTGTAGAAAGTTCTATAATGGTTTCGATTGTCTGTATCTTGGTTTCACTCTGTTCCATGTGTGAGGCAGCTGGAGTGGAGATTACAGAATTATGGCTGTTTCTTAAATGGCGTTGGTTTTTTTTCAGTCTTTTAGTTTAGTCGGGATGTTCCTAGATTTATCTTTTAGGAGATTTCTGTTCTTTTAAATTGCAGGTTTTTGTTTCATTATGGAACTTTTAGGATTGTCGTACTCGTTTTTTTTGTTAGTAAATAGGATTATGGCAAAATTCTGTTAGATCGCGTGGACTTTTGCATGCAATGTTTGAACGTTTGCTTGAGTTCCTTATCAGAATGAGAAGTGTTTGAATTTGTAATTCTTATTCTCAGTAAGCCTTCTGATCTCTTTGCACTGTCTGTATTTGTCACCGTTTGGTTCTTCCTCCTTTTGGTTTCCGGTAGCACCGTATGCCAAAGAAAAATTTGTGTAGTCCCGTTTACTTATGGAAAAGCAATTAGAAGATCCACACATTTTAATAAATTCTTTATTCACTATACTTACCCATCTATTCACTTATACTTATCCTAGATGGATGGGAGAATCGGTGGGTTAAATCTGACTGGAAGAAGGATGAGAACATGGCTGGAGAATGGAACTACACTTCTGGAAAATGGACAGGCGATGCTGAAGATAAAGGTACTGCTATGTCGTCAAATCTCATTTTTCTTTGTTAATAAAGTACTGCTCAAACCGCTGCAGACTAACAGTCTTTTCTGCCTGCAGGAATCCAAACATCTGAAGACTACAGATTCTATGCCATTTCAGCAGAGTTCCCTGAGTTTAACAACAAGGGCAAGACATTAGTATTCCAATTCTCAGTGAAACATGAACAAAAGCTTGATTGTGGTGGTGGCTACATTAAATTGCTTAGTGGTGAAGTCGATCAGAAGAAATTTGGCGGAGATACTCCTTACAGGTACTATTAATCATTCTCTGGATACTGGTTCTGTAGTTTATTATAATGTTTTTTTCTTGATAATCTAACTTGCTCCTCTGCGTCTGGAATTTGCAGTATCATGTTTGGACCTGACATCTGTGGGTATAGCACTAAAAAGGTTCATGCCATCTTTTCACGTGATGGAAAGAACCACTTAATTAAGAAAGACGTTCCATGCGAGACTGATCAGCTAACTCATGTGTATACTTTCATTGTCCATCCCGATGCTACATACAACATTCTTATTGATAACAATGAGAAGCAAACAGGTAGCTTGTATAGTGATTGGGATATTCTTCCTCCAAAGCAAATCACGGACCCTGATGCCAAGAAGGTAAGTGCTATCTACCAATTGTCCATATGCTTTCTAGTATGTGTTAACATTCATTTGATTTGGTGGTGTTATGTTGCAGCCTGAAGATTGGGATGACAAGCAGTACATCCCTGATCCAGAGGACAAGAAACCTGAGGTAAATTTAACTCTACTTGGTTGGCGTGTTTCACTTTCTTTTTTCTGTCAGTTGTAGACAAACATGATCAAATCCCTGAAGAGTTTTAAATTTGCTATGGGGATTTCTAATGTCATTTTACTATTTCTGTAATGTAATTATCTAGTAGGTTTGCAATATGTTGTTCTGTTATTAATAAGAATTGTTATTAGAGAACAAGGGAAGGCATAAATCGTTAGCTGGATAGTATAATGCCAAACTTAAAGGTTGATTACTTTGAATGAGCAGGTATAAGTCTAACAGGATACAGAATTACAAAACTAAGTTTTCAAATTTTTTACTTGTGAATGTAATAAATAACATATAAAGCACAAAAAATTCAATTCTACTGGCAAAATTAAGGTCCAGAAATTACTTATAATGTCACAACAGCTTATATTTGCTGCAACTGTTGCTTGCATACCATTTATGTTTTAAGATCATATTCTTCTATTTAGCTTGATCTATACGTTTAACTATGCTACGCATTCTTAACTTTGTTATCAAAGGGGTACGATGATATTCTCAAGGAGATTACTGATCCTGATGCTAAAAAGGTAAAATTTGTCAGGTTTCTTTGTTTGTGGGTGTTATTTCCTGTGCCAATATGTCATATTTTTGTTACATGACTGGCTTATCTACAGCCTGAAGATTGGGATGATGAAGAGGATGGTGAATGGACAGCACCGACCATTCCCAACCCTGAATACAAGGGGCCCTGGGAGCAAAAGGTCTACATATGACTAGTTAGTTAGATTTGCATTAGAACAAGGACATGAAATTCTAATTTGTTTTGTTTTCTTCTTTATAGAAAATTAAGAATCCCAATTACAAGGGGAAGTGGAAGGCACCATTGATTGATAACCCTGGTATTTAGAATATATATATTTCACTTCGGGAGTTTTGAGTATGAGATGTTCACATTCGCAATTTGATTTCATTTGCTTTCTGTCTTCATGCAGATTTCAAGGATGACCCGGACATCTATGCTTATCCCAATTTGAAATATGTAGGCATTGAATTATGGCAGGTTGATTTACTCTCCACTCCTATAGACCCAAATTTCCAGTTGCCTTTTTTTGTCAATCTGAATATCTCATTTTTCTTGTGTGCTTTTTAGGTGAAATCTGGGACTCTGTTTGATAACATTCTGGTCTCTGATGATCCTGAATATGCAAAAAAACTTGCTGAAGAAACCTGGGGCAAAAATAAGGATGTGGGTTCCAAAAAAAACTGTTATAAATTATAATATCTTATTGGTCATGCTTCCTTGCAATAGATTCCCTAATTTTATTTTCGGATCTCTCTTACAGGCTGAAAAAGCAGCATTTGATGAAGCTGAGAAAAAGAAGCAAGAGGAGGTATTTATTATGTTTGCACATCCTAGTTTATTCGTCTATCAGCTCATATCCCCTGTTTGATATACTTGACCTTCGACCATTCCAATTTGAAGCTTTAGACAATATTATCAAATATTTGAATAATTCATCTAATATTTTGACTTTTAGTTCTTGCAAGTGATACTAGTGCAAAATAGATCGACGGCTATTACCGTAAATAATGTTTTTCTGGGGCAAAGGATGGGGTATGCCTACTGATTTTGTAGGAATTCCATTTCATTGACCCGTAGTTAATTTGTTATAAACATCTTTACAAGGATCTCTTATTTTTTTGTGATTATGATTTTGTTTAAATTTTATAGGATGTGTATATATGTTCTACCTTTCTATTATAAGTCTTCTGATCTTACATAAGAGTTTAATGCTTGGTAAACTGTCTATGTAGTCGGTCTTAGTGACAAACAGAACATGGATCGTGCTGCCGACAATTTTTTTTTAAAGTTGTTGACTCGCCTTGCTAGGCAATATGTATTTTTCCTAACCAACAATTGTGTTTTGGCAGGAATCTAAAGACGATGAGTCAGATATAGAAGTAAGATTCAAATTCACTTTTTCCTCAATTCTCGTATCTTCCCCACAACTATGTTTTATGTGTTAATTGACGATATCCTTAAAATAACAGGATAAAGATGAAGATGATGCAGAAGAAGATGCAGAGTCTGATTCAGATGCGGAAGAAAAGGAAAAGGAGAATGCTCATGTAACATTCTTTTTATCCTAATGCCTGTTTGATAATAATTCCATCTACTGTTATAGAATTGCAGTCAT
>JAGFNQ010001523.1:327242-394919 GCA_024364735.1 Boesenbergia rotunda | reverse complement strand
GATGGTAACCAGTAGACCTAAAACTTTATAGATATGATAGGAAGTCTACTATACTTACAGCCAGCAGACCTGATATCTTTTTTCAGTAGGAATGTGCGCTAGGTACCAAACCTGTGCTAAGGAAACTCACTTAGCAGCCCTAAAACGAATTTTAAGATACATTAAGGGCACCCTAAATGTAGGGATATGGTACCCTAGGACTTCATCCTTTAAGTTGTCAGGATACTCTGATTCTGACTATGCTGGTTGTAAATTAGATAGAAAAAGTACAAGTGGAAGCTGTCAACTTTTAGGAAACAGCTTAGTAAGTTGGTGTAGTAGGAAGCAACACTGTGTTGCTCTATCCACAACTGAAGCTGAATATGTAGCCTTAGGAGAGTGTGTAGCTAACTCCTATGGATGATGCACACCCTTAGGACTTTCAACTAACTACAATCTGACTCAAGTCAATATTGACAATATTAGCTCAATTAACTTAAACCAAAACCAATTCACATTCTAGAACCAACACATAGAAGTGAACATCACTTTGTAAGAGATCACGTTGCTAGGGGTGAATAGTCCTTAAGCATGTAGACTCCAAGTCCAACCTAGCTGACATATTCACTAAACCCTACCTGAATTGAGTTCAGCTCACTAAGAAGGCAGTTAGGATTATGCTTAGTAGAATAGAATCATTTGGTTTTGCCTCAAGTTTAAAATATTTTAAATTGATTTTAAAATAGTGTTTATTTTAAAGCTTTTCTAATTTAAAAAAGTGTTAATTTTGGCTTTAAAATTTTTTTCTTGACTTAGTTTTATTTCAAA
Source organism: Boesenbergia rotunda (assembly GCA_024364735.1). Lineage (NCBI taxonomy): Eukaryota > Viridiplantae > Streptophyta > Magnoliopsida > Zingiberales > Zingiberaceae > Boesenbergia > Boesenbergia rotunda. Next base: position 394,112 of record JAGFNQ010001523.1, on the reverse strand, counting down.
AACTACCCCCTTCAAAGCTAGGGTTTTCTTCGAAATGGACTTAGCCTAGGCTCTAACCCTAGAATTGCATGCACCTATAGATCTAGAAGCCAGCATCTCACAAGCACCTTAGGGTACTTTGAGTGATAACCTAGAAAGGGTTGAGATGCTTAGGTCTTTGCCTTAACTCAAGATGCTTCAAGTCAGTGCATCTGCAGTAGTTGGGGCACTAAATACAACTTATACAGCAATCAAGTTAAGTGACAAGCTTAGAAAATCTAACTTGAACCGAAACACTTAACTTGACTAACCCTAGCAAAAACTACTATTTATAACAGTTAGTAAGTAGCTAATTGGGTTAGACAGGCCCCTACAGATATAATTGATTGATTTAGTGTAAATCTAACTGATTCAGTACAGCAAATTATTTATTTTTTCTACTCATGCTATATTTTTTTTTGATATATGGCAAAGGGGGAGATAGAGAAAGGAAAGAAAAATTAATTATTTTTCACATTTTTTTCTACATTTTTTCTTTATTCAAAAAGGTTCAAAATTTTGAGTTTTTTTAAGAAGTACTTAAGTTCTTCAAATTTCAAAATTCTGCTAAGTACTCTAGCTTAGATTTTTTCCTTCAAAAATTTTGCTAAGTACATTCAAAACTCTTTACTCAAGTTCTCAAAATTCTGCTAGGTACTCTAGCTTAGAATTTTTAAAGCCTTCAAAATTTTGCAAAATACTCTAGCCTTTCAAAAGGTTCCTTTATTTTTTAAGACTTTAAAATTTTTTTTTACTCAAATTATGCTTTAAAAACTCTACTATGTATTTTTTCTAAGTAACCAAAACTTAAGTTTTTCAAAATACAAGTAAGATTTTTTCCCCACGAACTTTTGAAAAATCTAGGGGGAGATTCCCTCCAGGGGGAGGGATCAAAACTGTCATGTTTTGCTTAAACTTAACTTTTTGAACTAGGGTTGCCATAAATCAAAAAGGGGGAGATTGTTGGTGCAGAAATGCACCTAAGTCAAACCTGTGTTTTGATAATGGCAACATTGGTCAAAAGTTAAGTCTTTCTTGCTGTCTAACAAGTTTCTTGAGTGTACAGGAAAAGCCCTAGCGAAGGAATGCTAGGCTCTGGCGAAGGACTGCCAGAAAGGAAAAGACCTAGCAAAGGAATGCTGGGCACTGGCGAAGGACTGCCAGAATGGACAAGCCCTAGCGAAGGAATGCTAGGCCCTGGCGAAAGGGCTGCCAGAAGTAAAGACCTAGCGAAGGACCGCTAGGCACCAAGCTAAGGGCCGCTTGGTACTCAAGACCTGGCGAAGGGCTGCCGGGCAAAAGTCCAACTGGAGGAGCCAGTTGGCACCAGGTAAATTCTCCCGAGAGGAGTAGGTGAGGACGCGTTTCCCTTGAGGGAACATTAGGCGTCGGTTCGACCTAGGGCTCCATTTTGGAGACCAAAGTCAGAACCAAGACAGCTAAGACTGTATAAAATAATTATTGTTTTGTTGTGTTTTGGACTAACCCTTGATGCAGGACCAAAGGGACGTGTGTCTGCAACTCAGAGAGCCTCAAAGGAGTGAGGCAACAGCTGAGTAAGGCGCCCTAAGTGTCCAGGGCGCCCTCAAGGTGAACCAGAACCAAGCGAAGCAAAATAGGCTTCAGCTGCTTACTGGGCAAGGCGCCCTCAGCAGCGAAGGCGCCTTCGTCAGTGAAGGCGCCTTCAGCAGCCAAGGCGCCTTCAGCTCTCTCTGCGAAGCTTCAACTCAATCCAGCCGAGAAGACCGGGTCAACCAAGGCGCCCTCAGCGACCAGGGCGCCCCAGAGGTCAAACCTCATCCCTATTCCGGTGCGATAACTCTTGACCGAGCGAAGCACGGATCGGGTGACACGTGGCAGGGCGCCCTCGACGACCAGGGTGCCCCTAGGTGCTATAAATAGCACCCCTCGACCCCTAGCTTCAACACCGCTTTCATTCAACGCTTCCAAACGCTCTGACGACTACGCTCTGCTCCAGGAACTTCCCAACTCAAGTCCGAAGCGTCGTCGACCTCCCGCTGCACCGAAACTCGATCTACACCGGGAGTTGGTAAAACAGAGTGTAATTTTCTATTTACAGTCATTTTTGTAATCTTACTCTGTAACCGTTTTGCGCATTATAGAATTGCCCAAAGTAAACGGTCAACGACCGTGGGCCTTGGAGTAGGAGTCGACCCAGGCTCCGAACCAAGTAAACTACTGGTGTTTGCGTTGTTTGATTTTATTCCGCTGCGTAATTGCTCTTTCTTTTAAATCCGAACATTTTCCGATATTCACCCCCCCTCTATCGGTCTTTCTCGATCCAACACAAAAGACTGTTCTTAACTGATTCGGACTTGGGTATAGAACAAACTCACGGTATAGATCGTATTATTCAATTCTGATCCATACTAACACCTGAGTCTAAGCATGGGTCCCTAAACTTAGCTTGACAAATCATGCAGGACCATACTGCTATTGGATCCCCAAGGATAAAATACATATCCTACATAATCTATATTGAGGCTTTAGTCCAGAGGAAGCCAATAGAAAACATATTTTTATTATTAGATGATTTCTTTGCATGCTTGTAGAAGTTGTTTGATCAAACCAATTTATCCAAAGATCATCACTAAAACTCACAAACCTTACCTCATAAAATACCGGAAGAGCTTCCCTGCTCCAAATCTGGTGGCACAACAACAGAGTAGGAAGATCAACTAAATGGCATAATTCTTTTCAATCCTTGAATCACCGAAACCCATTCTGACCAGATCAAAAATGGAAACCATAGTTTACACAGAAAAAATCCACAGAGTTTCCAAATTCAAACGTAAGGTCACGCATAGAATTCCATCCCAAAGCCAATTCATTTGCGAAATGTATCAAAACCTTACCTCATATGATCGGCGATGTCCTGTGTAGGTCTCGGCTCGCTCCCCTCCTCTGCCGCAAAGAAAAACTCCATAGGGCACAGATTCCTTGCTGGAACCCAGGGCTGCAGTCTCATGGCCGGTGAACAAGAGACTGGAGGTCATCGGCTATGGCTAGGGTTCGCAATGCCGGAAGAGGAGGAAGGCTCGGGCTTCATCTGGGCTACGAGCGAAGAAGTGAGGGAGAGGGGAGTTTAGCTGCTGCTAGGGTTCGCGAAAGAAGCAAAGATGAGGAAGAGATTGGGTGCTCGGCTGTGGGCGATTGAGAGGGAGAGGAAAAGGAGTCAGGCGTGGCTGCAGCTAGGGCACGCGAGGGGAGGAAGAAGAAAAGATCGGCGGTGGCTGCGCCTTCGTGGCCCAGGCCGAGATCTTTAATACAAAAGGGGCGGGGTCTTTTTGCAGAAAAGCCCCTTATTTTTCTCCATTTCACACTAAACCCTTATGATTTCTGATTTTTAACATTTAACTCCCCTAGTTTGCTTTACTAGACCTTAAGCCCTCAAAATATATAATTTTATTCCATCTAACTCCCCGAAACTTCACCTAAGGGGTCGGAAACCCTAGTCTCAATCTGGAAAAATCTCGAAAAATTTTTTGGTCTGGATTTTCGAACCGTCGTATTTTACAATTAGACTCCCTGAATCGGTCACCAGACCAATCTATTAACTAGTGAGCTCGTGCCAACTCCTGATCGGACTCCAGACCGATCCAGTCACTTGGCTGGCTCATACTCAGCCCCCAGACCAAAACTTCATGCTCAGCTTCACTCACCGGGACTTTGTTCAACCTAGCTTCACTCACTAGGACCCGGCTTCACTCATCGGGGTTTTCGTCACCTAGCTTCACTCGCTAGGACCCGGCTTCACTCACCGGGATTTCCGTCACCTAGCTTCACTCGCTAGGGCCCAGCTTCACTCACTGAGATTTCCTTCACCTAGCTTCACTCGCTAGGATCCGGCTTCACTCACCGGAGTTTCCGTCACCCGACTTCACTCACCGGGATTTCCGTCACCCGGCTTCACTCACCGGGATTTCCGTCACCCGGCTTCACTCAGCGGGACCCGACTTCACTCATCGGGATTCGTGCCCAGTCCCCGACCAGGACTTAAGCCGAACTTATTTTACTTACCTAAACTTAAATCGATGTCAACACCAAAACAACAATCAGGTCAGACTGCATCAACAATCTCCCCCTTTTTGTTGTTTGACAACCCGATTTTAAGTTTGGGTATTAGACGTCAAATGAAGTCAAATTTCCATTATCGCATGGGGATCAAGGTCCTCCCCTACAATAATTAAATTTGTAACAAACCCAATAAGACCTAAACTTAATCAACCATTCTCTCTCCCTTTGTCAAACACCGAAAAGGGTCTGGTTGTTAAGTTTAAACAACTCCCCCTTAAACAAAGGTCTCTCCCTAAAACCAAAATAAAAACGAAAGATAATTCTTGAAATGCATATGAGAGGCATATACCATAAATGTATCATGGCAACAATGTATATGCATCATATGTTAAGTAAGGAATCACAAGACAATATCAATTAATAGTCATAAATCAGAGCTCATCAGTCTGTGAGCCGACCAGAGAGAGCCCTGATCGGTCTGTGGACCGATCAGAGAGAGCTCTGATCGGTCACCTTGACCGTTCAGGATGAGGTCAGATCGGTCTATGGACCGATCAGATTTCAAATGAGTTCTGAAACTCTGATATCAGACTGCATTGTCAATTTGGTGTCCTTTAACCAAGATAAATAGACAAGCACAGCATATCAGGGAAACTTAAGTGTGAGGACCTAGAAGTTGAGAATATGTATATGCTAAGTCCTAGGATTTTGGTACTGACCCCTTGATTCAGTTCGATATATATAAAAAAAACACTAAGCCGGACTTAAGCTCATGTTCTTTGTCTATTGATGCCTTGTGAGATTTTTATCGTGATTCTTGAATCAGTACAAATTAATGTGTTCATACTTGTTCTTTAGCATGCATTCATGTTGTATAACACATACAGGAAGATCTTGGATTGCTCGATTAGGTTCACCTCAAAGTTTTTTTTTCTTTTATTTTAACAAAACACCTTAAGCCTAAGATATATAATAAGGCATTTCAAAAATAAGCTGCTATTTTGATATTGAGGCTAATTTCTAGATTTGCAGTAAACTATAAATTGCAACAATAAAACTAATCATTCTAAGCAATCCATAGTAAGAACAAGTTATGTGTCAACCTAAACCATCCATGTAATAGTTTTTTTTCTTTTCAAAACTTGTTGATTCATTTTGAAACTACTGTAACCTTGTGCATGGGTATACTATCATTTGTTGCATGAACAATTTCCTACTGCTCAAGTGAAATTCCATAAATCACTACATTAATGAGTATATCCTTAGCCTTGTGTTTGGAGCGCTCATTATCAACAAACCATGTTGATAGATGCTCCCCCTTAACTAATGCCTATACAATTCGAAATATAGATGTTTTAGGTACCCAAACTTTGGGACCTAAGGCACCTTCAATGCAAGATTTAGGCACCCATGTCTTAGTCATTTTCTTTCTAACTTTTTGAACCCTAGAAGCATTTTGTGATCTAAATTGGGTTCTAGACATTAATGACATGAACTTGGTTCTTTAGGTTGGTAACCTAAACCAACCTTGTTGTAAATCGCTTTTTGAGAATTTAGGATCATGTCCAAGGTTTTAGAGCTATTTGAAAATTTCCCAAGAAAATTCTTGAGGTTTTCAATTTCGCTCTTCAAAGCCTTGTTCTCATCCTCAAGAGCCTTATCATGCAAATCATTAATATCATGATCCTTAGATGTTTTCAATTCTTCTACTTCCAATTTTAATGATTTTACTTTGTTCTTAGATTTCTTAAGCAAGTTGGTTAAGCATGCTATTGTTCTATAACATTTATCTAATTCGGGAGAGATTACCTCTTCATCATCCGAAGATGATGAAGCCGCGGTTGAGGAGTCTCTTGATTCGTTATCACTCTCCTTGTTTGACTCTTCTAAGACCATGAAAGTCATGTGACAGATGCTCTTATCCTCCTCCTTTTCCTTCTTCTTCTCCTTCTTCTTTCTTCTGTCGTCTGCCACAAAAGCCACACCCTTCTCCTTTGGGCTTTGGTTAGCAATCTCATGTAGTTCCATTTCACAAAATAAGTCATCTATCTTAACAATGGATAAGTGCTTGGATACCTTGTAGGCATCCACCATGGATGACCACAAGGCATTCCTAGGAAAGGATTTTAGTACGTACCTTACAAGGTCGCGATTTTTGACCTTCTCATCGATGGAATGTAAACCGTTAAGTATTTTTTTGAATCGGCCATGGAGTTCACTTACCGTTTCGGACTCCTTCATGGTGAGGTTTTGAAGTTGGTTGAGGAAAAGATCCCTCTTGGCTATTCTTGAGTCACGGGTGCCTTCATGAAGCTCAATGAGCTTGTTCCATAGGTCCTTGGCACTGGTGAAAGGACCAACTTTGATCAACTGCTCCTTGGTCATCCCACACTGCAGGGTGACCACAGCCTTTGCATCGGCTTCTCCCTTCCAGGTTTGTTCGGCAGACTATCTTGAGGAGTCAAGCTCTTTTCCCTCAGCATCTTTTGGAGGGGTGAATCCCTCCTTCATAGAGAACTACATACCTATATCCGTCTTGAGGTAGTATTCCATTCGTGATCTCCAATATTGGAAATCAGCCCCGTCGAAGAAAGGGGGTCGATTGGTGCTGAATCCTTCTCTCAAAGCCATTGTTGTTATGCTCTCGGGTGTTAGATCGTTGGACAGAGCCCCTAGCTCTGATACCACTTGTTGGACCTTGGATGGCTAGAGAGGGGGTGTGAATAGCCAGACACACAAACTTTTGCTTCTTTGAAGTTTCTGCGATTAGGGTTAGCAACGGAAGAAAACACAGAAAGGCAGAAACAGAAGAACGAACAAAAAACCAACGCTAACTCAGAAGGTTTACAAGGTTCGGGGATAACTTGCCCCTACTCCTTGGCGTGCCCGTGAGGTGGGCGATCCCTTGATCGTCGGCAGATCAAGCCCCGGAAATCTGGATAGAATAGAACCTCTTTCTCGGTGGAGAAACCTCTCCACAACAGTCTCAAGAATGATATCAGATTAAGCACACAAAGACTCGAGAAAGAACTTACAGACCAAGCTTAAGCACATGCAAAGAAGGCGCAAAGAGAAGAGAACACTTCACAGAGCTCAACCCAGCACAATTCTCACGCAAGAACCTTCAGCTCTTCGTGTCTGCTTGCTGATCAACTCGCGAAGCTCTCAAAACCAATTCAAAGTTATCTTCCATCTCTTCTTCTTCGCCAGCCTTCTTTTAAGTCTCTGCTCATCAGCAAGTCACCACCAGGCGCGTTTGCAACCACCTCTGATCACAGCTCCGTCATCACCTGACCTCTACTGGGCTCAGTCCACAGAAACCTCTTCAGTCGAGCCTCAGGTTAGTTGCCAGCTTCGCCAGACAGTTGATAGCCCGCGCAGAAGCCGTTGAAACCTGTGAAGGGAAAACGGGCAAACCTGACCGAAGCGAAAGTCGCCAATTGACCCTCCTTCTTGGTTTGAGTCATCCCTATCTCACCTGCACACTCATTAGAGGATTAGCACAGCAAAATCAAAATGTATTAGAAGTGAATCAGCAGGAATCAGAGCGGAATCAGAAGTCTGATAACGATTCAAATTAAAGTTATCAGACACTGATCGGTCACCCTGACCGATCAATGAAGACCCTGATCGATCAGGTCACCTCCTGATCGATCCAGCAAGGATTTGATCAGTCACCCTGACCGATCAGGGATTGGGGATCGGTCACTAGACCGATCCACCAACTAACTGTGATCTCAAGGCACAACCCATCGGCTCCCTTAACCTGATCAGTCACTTGACCGATCAGGTTGTGCCCTGATCGGTCACAGTGACCGATCAGGTCACCTTTAGATCGATCAGGAGCTCTCCTGATCAGTCCATGATAACTACCATTTTGTTGATTATTTTAGGCTCTAAAATTCATGTTTGATCAACATTTTATATGCTTAAGTTTGCATTTATATTAGGTTTCATGAATTATCTCTATTTTGACTTTTAATTCAAATCTTTATATATTTGAGATATTTTTGGCACTAAATTTGAATATCATTTTATAGGTTTCAAATGATCATGGACCTAGATCAAATTGGGTCAAACTTGAGTCAGCATTGGATCCGGATCGAAGGGATCAAGCATCGGGTTAATATGAGCCGTCCATTCAAGAGAACGGCTAGATCTGAGCCATCCGCCAACTTCTGGTCGATCCAAGCTCAAGATAGACTTATCCAAGTTTAGGAACCAAGATCTGAAAGTTTGGGCGAGATCAGAATTAATCCAGCCGTTGGATCGAGCTCAGGAGGAGCCTAAACCGTCAGTCCAAAAATCAGAGCACTCTGAGCCATTGGATGCAGGTCCGGTTGATCCAAGTTGAGGAGGAGTAGATCTTGACCCTTGATCAAGATCTGGAGAGTTTGGGTTCGATCTGGACTGATCGGACCGTTGGATGAGATCGGACATATCTTGGCCGTCGAAATTCAAAATAGGCAGTTAAATCAAAAATTCCCTCTGCCGAGCCGGGGGTCGCAGATCGTGTATTCGTTTCCAAGCTTTTCTTTGTTTTCTTCAATTTCCGATCGGAGGTGACCACCAGGACAAGATCTTCTCCAGTTTTCGATTCATCAAGCCCAGTTCTTGTGGGAGGATCGCAGCCCATTCGTTGCTGACAGCTCTGTAGGACCGGTGCCGTCGATAGAGGGGGGGGGGTGAATATCGACCGTGAAAATTATTCGCGGAAACTTCGTAGAAAACTCGTTCGTTCTAGACTTAGAAAATTAGTAGCGCAGCGGAAAAGTAAAAACAGAAAAATAAATGCAGAACAGAAGGACACGCGGGATTTATTTACTTGGTTCCCGACCCCCCTGGGTCAGTACGTCCAAGGCCTATGTACTCGGCGTGAGTCCACTATTGGTCTCCTTTCCAAAATTTCCGGAGGCGGAGAAAACCCGTCTTACAGTTTGCAATTACAAAAAAGATATTGAAAATTAAAGTGCAGAATAATTAAAAGCAAACCGAACACAAATATGAAACTTGGCCGATCTGGACCTCCGAAGTGCCGCGCACTTCCTCCTGGAGCCTCCCGGTCGTAGAGCCTTGTTTCTAGCGCGTTGTCGTCGGTCGAAATGATCAGAATCGCTCTTGGAAGTTGTATCTGAAGCAGAGGGGTCGAAGCCCCTTATATAGGCCTCCTGGGGGCGCCCTGGACGCTGGGGGCGCCCCGGAAGACTCGGTCAAACTTTATCCCTGCGTCTACCTCGCCGCAGCTGATAACAGCTTTGACCAGGGCGCCCCGGATCTTCAGGGCGCCCATCTTGAACCCAGTCAACGCTTATCCACTTGCTTCGGACTCGCAGCAGCGAAACAGGTTGCTGTCCAGGGCGCCCTGGTGCATGAGGGCGCCCTGGTGCAAGAGGGCGCCCTGGTGCATGAGGGCGCCCTGGTTAGGGCTTCCAGCTAGCTTGCTTTGTCTTCGGTTCTTGTTACCTGCAAGTTATATAAACACAAAGCATATATGCATATAATAATAAGCTTAAGGACTTGGTTCGGACTTCGGATTTACACGAAACCCTAGGTCGAACCGGCACGAGTTCCTATCCCCGAGAACTCGCCCTTCACCTACTCCTTTCAGGAGACGATTGCCACCCAGTCCTTCAGATGGACTTTTGCTTAGCCTCCGATTACTCCGGATCTCGAGATGCCCGAACCCCGACCCGTCTCTACTCCTGTCCTTAGTCATCGCTCAGCTAAGTTGCTCAGTCCCTTGGACCAAGACTTAATTTCCTAGCAGTCCTTCGCCAGGTGCCTAGCAGCCCTTCGCTAGGTCTTTTTACCAAGCGGTCCTTCGCCTAGTGCCTAGCAATCCTTCGCTAGGTCTTTGTTACCAAGCGGTCCTTCGCCTGGTGCCTAGCAATCCTTCGCTAGGTCTTCTATGCCTAGCAGCCCTTCGCTAGGTCTTCTATGCCTAGTAGTCCTTCACTAGGTGCCTAGCAGCCCTTCGCTAGGTCTTAGGGTTACGATTCCTAGCAGCCCTTCGCTAGGTGCCTAGCAGCCCTTCGCTAGGTCTTAGGGTTACGATACCTAGCAGCCCTTCGCTAGGTGCCTAACAGCCCTTCGTTAGGTCTTAGGGTTTCGATACCTAGATTAACTAGGACTTTTCTTCAGCCTTGGTTACTTCTCTCTTACTCCCCTTTGTCTGTTCAATAGATCACTGACTTAAGTGAATTGTCAAACATTAAAACACTTAAAGAGGAACATCATTGATGCAACTTGCACCAACAATCTCCCCCTTTTTGATGTTTGACAATAACTTAAGTTAGATTGGTTTAAGGGGCTAACTCACTATCCTAAGGATAAAAAACAAGAAAAATTGATATAAGTTTTGAAACTATATTTTGGAGAGAATTTTTCTAACTTAAGCACACATCTCTCCCCCTTTGTCATACATCAAAAAATTAAAATACTTGCACCAACATTAAAAACCTTTGGTTCTTTTTGAAAATACTTAGTGCAAAAATTTATTGAAAGCATTGTATTTTGAATAATATATTGCAAAAATTATGTAATTTTTGAAAAATATAAGTACCTTTGAAAATATATTGAAATTTTGAATAAGTAAGTACTTTTGGAAAATGCATAACTTTTGAAAGAATGTTATTTTGGAAAATATAAATGTTATGCCTATTTTGCAAGTACTGACTGTGTTTCGAAAATTAGTGTTTTATGAAACATAATATTTTTCAAGGTCAAGTAAATATTCATATAATTTTGAAAAAAAATGATAGTACTTTTGAAATAATATTTGGTTTTGAAAGACATAAGTACTTTTGAAAACATAATATTTGATTTTATTTGGTTAATTTTCCAGTCTGACACTATCCTGGGAACCCTTGTTGACTACAAGGACATTTTCCTAAGTGTCCTGGAAGTTTTCCAACCCAAGTAAATATTATGAAAATTTTCATAAGTCACAGAATAATATGATGTAAGTTAATTTTGAAAAATGTAAAGATTTTAAAGTGATAGTACTTGATTTGGTTTATCTTTCAGTCTGACACAATCATAGGAAACCTTGTTGACTACAAGAACATTTTCCTAAGTGTCCTGGAAGATTTTCCAAACTCAAGATATTATTTCAAATTGAAAAAAAAAACCAGATGAACTTTTGAAAATAACAGTAATTTTTGAAAATTGATACTATTTTGAAAGAATACTTATGTTTTCAACAGGATTTGAAAATATCGCTCATGAAAGCATTTGAAATATTCAATAATTCTTTTAACTTGATCTCCCCCTAAACTTGACCCAGTCCCGGGAAGCTTGTTGACCACAAGTACTCTTCCTCTGAGTCTTAAGGTTTGATTCAGATCAAAAGAATAATAATTTTCAAGATGATTTAAAACTTGTTAGACTCCCCCTAAATTTGACACGTCCTAGGAGTCCTTGAAGATCATAAAGTGGACCTTTCCTCTGTGTCTTTAGGGTTTATCAAAGTCAAAGAACCGATAATTTTTTTTAAGTAGATAAATTTTGAAGTCACAATTTGGAAAGAAGATAATTTTGAAAACATATGTAATGCAAATTAAGGTGCAGTTTTCGAAAAATATTTTTAATAAAAAGAACAAAACACTCCCCCTGCATCCAACACCATTTGACTCTATCTAAGTGCCTTAAGGAACTTTAGTGTTGTCCTAAGAGGCTTGTGTCTAATTGAGTGAGTCAAACAAATTTTTGAAAAGATATATTTTTGGAAAATGTATAATATATATAATCAAACAGACAAGCATGAATTCCATAAAAACATTATTATGTTGAAGCACTATTTTGAAAATATATTTTTAGGAAAATATTCTTACCATTTTGAAAAATATTTTTCAATTCATTAGTCCTTAACATCTCACCCATTTTAGATGTATCAATACAACAAGCATAGTTACCTTATGGGTGTATTGTGAGATGCTTGGATCATTTTTTATTAATTTATTTTTAATTCTAAGATTTAATTGAAGCTTGTGTTAGATTTGAATTTGACACGAAGTAACTTGAATTTGAATTTCAAAAATTGGCTTCCAGGTCATGGCGAGGCACTAGGCCTTCTTTGGCCGTAGCCTTATGGGATCATCCACCCTTTCCTTGACAAAGCCTTTTAATGAAATTTCATTTTCAAAATTACTTTTTGAAAAATTCTGGTCTAACTAGTTTGGGTCTTGGATCGGTAGCTTCGGCTAGTTCCGCCAAGATGGCTTCCCTAACGTACTATCATCTCACCTCCACCCAATACTAGGTTAATCAAGTTTCAATTATTCTTTTTCCTATAGCCAGTCTAATATATGCATAAAATTTAAATATGAATGACATGTCATATATTTTAAAAGCATAGCAAATGCATGTCATGGCAGTTATGCATGAGTCAAACAAGTCAAATAATTTTATTTAAGTTTCTAAAATGTATCAAATTCCCGATTTGATACATGTCGAGTGAACCCGCGAATACGTCAACCCACTTTGACATATTTAATGTTATTAATTTTAATTTTTATACTTTGGGTAAAATTTTAGTTTAGTTCGAGTTAAGTTATTTAAGGATTAATTGGAGATTATAATGATTAAGGATTAATTAATTGATGTTGAATTAATTAAAGTTGAATTAATTTGAATTATTTAGACTTGTTTAATATTTAATTGATTAGAATTTGAATTATTAAAAATTAATTAATTCGAATTAGAATTATTAAGAATTAATTAATTCGAATTTGAATTATTAAGATTTGATTTGAATTTAATTAATATTTAAATTAAGATTTAATTTGAATTTAATTAATATTTAATTAAGATTAATTAATTCGAATTGAATTTAAATAATTAAGATTAATTCGAATTTAATTTGAATTTAAATAATTAAGATTAATTAATTCGAATTTAATTTGAATTTAAATAATTAAGATTTAATTAATTTGAATTTAATTTGAATTTAAATAATTAAGATTAATTAATTCGAATTTAATTTGAATTTAAATAATTAAGATTAATTAATTCGAATTTAATTTGAATAATTAAGATTAATTAATTCGAATTTAATTTGAATTTAAATAATTAAGATTAATTAATTTGAATTTAAATAATTAAGATTAATTAATTCGAATTTAAATAATTAAGATTAATTAATTCGAATTTAATTTGAATTTAAATAATTAAAATTTAATTAATTTGAATTTAAATAATTAAGATTAATAAATTCGAATTTAAATAATTAAGATTAATTAATTCGAATTTAAATAATTAAGATTAATTAATTTGAATTTAATTTAAATTTAAATAATTAAGATTAATTAATTTGAATTTATTTTGAATTTAAATTGATTCGACTTTAATTGAATTATTTGAATTAATTTGAATTAATTTGAATTTAACTGAATTATTTGAGTTAATTTAATTAAGGTTATAATGATTAATTAATAATTATGGGTTTAAATTCATCATTTTCATTATTTCAAAAATTTCTTCTTCATTCTTATCTTTCTTTTCAAGTTTTTCTAATAATTTTGATTTATTTGAATTTTTATAATTTTTATTAATTAGGGCCTTTATTTTAGAAAATTCTATATCCTCCTTAATATTAGATTTTTCAATATTCTCATAGTAGGTGGAGTAAATTGGGCCACTAGTAAAAGTTTTATTGTAATATTCAATATTATCTATGATTAAGTTATTATCTAGGGGAAGTTTAACTTCAAAATTATCCTCAGATATATTTTCAATATTATCTAGATTATCTTTAAGATTTTCACAATTAATTTCTGAATTAATCTTGAGATTTTCAGAATTAATTTCTGAATTATCATTAAGATATTCAAATTTGAATTCGGATTTATCCTTAGGATTTTCAAATTTGAATTCGGAATTATCCTTAGGATTTTCAAATTTGAATTCGGAATTATCCTTAGGATTTTCAAATTTGAATTCCGAATTATCCTTAGGATTTTCAAATTTGAATTCCGAATTATCCTTAGGATTAATTTTGTCTGAATTAAGATTATCAGAATTAATTTTATCAGATAAATTTTCAGAATTAATATTTTCAGAATTAATATTAGAAGATTTAATATTTTCAGAATTAATATTTTCAGAATTAATATTAGAAATTTCTGAATTGATATTTTGAATTAAACAATTAATTTCTGATATTTTAGTTGTATTCATATTTTGTAATTTATCATGCAAAATATTTAATCTACTATGCAGTAAATTTAATTTTTCAGAAAAATTAACTGAATTATCTAAGGATAGTGCAGGAAATTGTACAACTTTTGGAATGTAAATCTTGCGTACCTTCGCCGGACATTTATTTTTGAAATGCCCGTATTTTTCGCACTTGAAGCATCTGATATGGCTTTTGTCCCTCCGGTTTCCTGGCGCTGGTGCCTCCTTCGCCACCGGTGATGTAGACCGAATCTTACGAGTAGGGCACTGGTTTTTGTAGTGCCCTCTCTCCCTGCATGTGAAACAGATAATATGGAATTTAAAATTGGACATTTTAAAATTAAAATATACCTGATTCACCCCTGGGCTCCCCCTCAACTCCTGGCGTCTTTGCTCCGTCGGCGGTTAGTCCGGTGAAGAGCGGCTCGGCTCTGATACCAATTGTAGGACCGGTGCCGTCGATAGAGGGGGGGTGAATATCGACCGTGAAAATTATTCGCGGAAACTTCGTAGAAAACTCGTTCGTTCTAGACTTAGAAAATTAGTAGCGCAGCGGAAAAGTAAAAACAGAAAAATAAATGCAGAACAGAAGGACACGCGGGATTTATTTACTTGGTTCCCGACCCCCCTGGGTCAGTACGTCCAAGGCCTATGTACTCGGCGTGAGTCCACTATTGGTCTCCTTTCCGGAATTTCCGGAGGCGGAGAAAACCCGTCTTACAGTTTGCAATTACAAAAAAGATATTGAAAATTAAAGTGCAGAATAATTAAAAGCAAACCGAACACAAATATGAAACATAGCCGATCTGGACCTCCGAAGTGCCGCGCACTTCCTCCTGGAGCCTCCCGGTCGTAGAGCCTTGTTTCTAGCGCGTTGTCGTCGGTCGGAATGATCAGAATCGCTCTTGGAAGTTGTATCTGAAGCAGAGGGGTCCAAGCCCCTTATATAGGCCTCCTGGGGGCGCCCTGGACGCTGGGGGCGCCCCGGAAGACTCGGTCAAACTTTATCCCTGCGTCTACCTCGCCGCAGCTGATAACAGCTTTGACCAGGGCGCCCCGGATCTTCAGGGCGCCCATCTTGAACCCAGTCAACGCTTATCCACTTGCTTCGGACTCGCAGCAGCGAAACAGGTTGCTGTCCAGGGCGCCCTGGTGCATGAGGGCGCCCTGGTGCAAGAGGGCGCCCTGGTGCATGAGGGCGCCCTGGTTAGGGCTTCCAGCTAGCTTGCTTTGTCTTCGGTTCTTGTTACCTGCAAGTTATATAAACACAAAGCATATATGCATATAATAATAAGCTTAAGGATTTAGTTCGGACTTCGGATTTACACGAAACCCTAGGTCGAACCGGCACGAGTTCCTATCCCCGAGAACTCGCCCTTCACCTACTCCTTTCAGGAGACGATTGCCACCCAGTCCTTCGGATGGACTTTTGCTTAGCCTCCGATTACTCCGGATCTCGAGACGCCCGAACCCCCGACCCGTCTCTACTCCTGTCCTTAGTCATCGCTCAGCTAAGTTGCTCAGTCCCTTGGACCAAGACTTAATTTCCTAGCAGTCCTTCGCCAGGTGCCTAGCAGCCCTTCGCTAGGTCTTTGTTACCAAGCGGTCCTTCGCCTGGTGCCTAGCAATCCTTCGCTAGGTCTTCTATGCCTAGCAGCCCTTCGCTAGGTCTTCTATGCCTAGTAGTCCTTCACTAGGTGCCTAGCAGCCCTTCGCTAGGTCTTAGGGTTACGATTCCTAGCAGCCTTTCGCTAGGTGCCTAGCAGCCCTTCGTTAGGTCTTAGGGTTACGATACTTAGCAACCCTTCGCTAGGTGCCTAACAGCCCTTCGTTAGGTCTTAGGGTTTCGATACCTAGATTAACTAGGACTTTTCTTCAGCCTTGGTTACTTCTCTCTTACTCCCCTTTGTCTATTCAATAGATCACTGACTTAAGTGAATTGTCAAACATTAAAACACTTAAAGAGGAACATCATTGATGCAACTTGCACCAACAATAAGGAGCTCAAATATATTATTTATTGTTTATTTCAACCTCTCCAAGATGTTAAAATATAATAACGGAGAATCGAGAAAAAAATTACACATTGGGGTCGTTGGGCCTAATATGATTTTATATCAGACCCAACGTGGGCTTGATGTAATTCATATCTGGCCAAATGCGCCTAATATTAGACTTTTTTTCTCGATTCTTTGTTATTACATTTTAACATCTTGGAGAAGTCCAAATAAATAATATATAGCATATTTGAACTCATTTTAATCTTAGAAATCACGGGAACTGAAATTTTACCATCGGAGCTCTATAGGTCAAATTAGTGGATTTTGACCAAAACTCATTGATTTGACCTAGAGAGCTCCGATTAAAAAAATTTCAGTTTCCGTGGATTTCTGAGGTTATAAGGAGCTCAAATATGTTATTTATTGTTCATTTTGACCTTTCCAAGGTGTTAAAATGTAATAACGGAGAATCGAAAAAAAAAGACAAAATTTGGCCCATTAGGCCTGATATGATTATATCAGGCCCATGTTAGGCCTGATATAATCATATCACGCCTAATGAGCCCAATATTTGACTTTTTTCTTTATTCTCCGTTATTACATTTTAACACCTCGGAAAAGACCAAATAAACAATGGATAACATATTTGAACTCCTTGTAACCTCAAATATGTTATTTATTGTTTATTTCGACTTTTCCAAAGTGTTAAAATGTAATAATGGAGAATTGAGAAAAAAATCACACATTAGGGTCATTGGGCCTGATATGATTTTATATCAGGTCCAACGTGGCCCTGATATAATTCATATCAGGCCTAATGAGCCCAATATTAGACTTTTTTTTAATTTTTCGTTATTATATTTTAACACCTCGGAGAAGTCCAAATAAACAATGGATAGGCATATTTGAACTCCTTGTAACCTCAGAATCCACGAGAACTGAAATTTTTGCAATCGGAGCTCTCTAATTCAAATCAATGCGTTTTGCCCAAAAATCACTGATTTGACCTAAAGAGCTCCGATTGTAAACATTTCAGCTTCCATGGATTTCTGAGGTTATAAGGAGCTCAAATATGTCATTTAATGTTTATTTCGACCTCTCTAAGGTGTTAAAATGTAATAACGGAGAATCGAGAAAAAAATTACACATGAGGTCGTTGGGCCTGATATGATCTTATATCAGACCCAACGTGGGCTTGATATAATTCATATTAGGCTCAATGGGCCCAATATTTGACTTTTTTTTTCATTCTTCGTTATTATATTTTATCACCTCGATGAAGTCCAAATAAACAATGGATAGCATATTTGAACTTCTTATAATCTCAGAAATTCACGGGAACTGAAATTTTTACAATCGGAGCTCTCTAGGTCAAATCGGTGGGTTTTGACCAAAACCCATTGATTGACCTAGAGACCTCTGATTTCACAAATTTGAGTTCCCGTGGATTTCTGAGGTTACAAGGAGTTCAAATATATTATTCATTATTTATTTGGACTTCTCCAAGGTGTTAAAATGTAATAACAAAGAATCGAGAGAAAAATCTAATATTGACCCATTGAGTCTGATATTAATTATATCAGACCTACGTTGGGCCTGATATGGTTTCATATCGCAGGTTTTAACTTATTTTAACCATTTATTGGGCATTGCTTCCATAGCATAGTGGTAGTGCGTTCGCTTCGTAAGCGAAAGATCGCGAGTTCGATCCTCGCTGGGAGCTCAAAACTTTATGTAACTCATTTTAACTATTTGATGATAACATTTTATTTTTTAAAATTTATTTTCGAAAAAAAACTCGAGTCAAAATTAAAAAATAGAGAACTTCAAGAACAATGCAATCATAGCATTGATGGATTGATCTGTCACTGGACAAAGTTGGTCGAAGATCTCCCGTAGCTCCAAATGGTCGACGAACAACTTTCATATCAGGCCCAACGCCAGCCTAATATAAAAAATATCAGGCCCAACCTGGGTCTAATATTTTTCCCATGTTATGCATGCATTCATCTAAAAGAGAAAAGAAAGAAAAGAGAAAAGAGAAAGAAATGCATGAAAAAGAGGGAGGAATGAGAAGAGAGAAGAAGAAAGAGAACATAGGTTGTGTGCATAAGAAATATAGAAAAGGAAAAAGTGATTGCATGTAGTTAGATTTGACAAAAGAGTAAAATGAAAAAAGTATTGAAAAAATATATCTTTTGTTAAACATTAAAGTAGCTTATGCTTTTTGGTTAATTCGAAAAGTTACACGCGTCATTTGATAAAATGCTGTTGATTTTTCAAGTTTAGCATCACTACATTGTTGGGTTCTCGAAATCAATATATTGTGATGCTGATTTTGAAATTTCAATGTCACTTGGTGCTAGTTTTTAAAATTCAGCACTACTATATTGTTGAGTTTGAGAAATACTCTGGTGTTAGATATGAAAATTCAACACATTTTGGTATTAGTTTCAAAGTTAAGCACCATTGGATTATTGGTTTATGAAAATTAAATATTGTAGTATTGATTTTCAAAGTTTAATACGGTTAAGTAATCAAAAGATTATGGTATCATTTTGACACTATTTTTAAAATTCAACATTAATGTGCTGTTAAGTTCAAGAAATTAAAATCCAATGGTGTTCATTCTGAAGGATTAATTTTATTTTAATATTGATTTTCAATAATGTTCATCATTATAAAATTAAAATACTATTTTGAAAGTTCAACATCATTTTTTTTGGCTCATACATTTGAGAAAATGAGTTGATATTATACTTATTGACGGAGGTATTAAAATTAAGTACGTCCTTTAATTTTAAAAAAAGAGTAGAGTACGATGCATCTTTTAAAAAACGCAACATAAACAAAATAACATCAAGAGTTCTTCTAGCCGAATACTTCACTGAGGTTAAATCTTAGTTTTAGGATCGGCATTTACACGTGCACTTGGCGCACGAATTGATCTGCATGAGGAGGCTTCAAACCCTCAGCCCCGCTCGTGAACAGAGATAGGCCTTCATCAATTAAAGCCGGCTGGCCGGTTTCATCACTCTCTGCTAAGAGACGATCGACACAGCGTGGTGGTGGTGGCCATCCTCACTGCTCGCCATGTGATGTGAAGCCACCCCGTCCCTCACAACTCGTCATCATGCTAAACCAATTAAAGCAGAAAGAGATCGACTAAAGAACCGAGGAAAGCTCCAAAACTTCAACGCTCATTTCTAACAGGCATCCAAGGGAAAGAGCGAGAGTATAAAAACAAGGGTTCACGCCGCTAAAGCCCTAGTAAAAGCTGCTGCACTTCCGACAAAGCAGGAACAGTGGCGGCAGTGTCTGACCTCTGCATTGTGGCTTTTGTGTCGCATGATACTCGAATCAAAATATCGTTGATTCACCTTCGCCATCTCACCCAAGCTTTCGATGCCGGTGATTAACTGCTAGTTTTTATCTCACCAGTTGCGGCCCCCGAAAGCCGCAATAAAGTTTGACCACAGAGACGAGTGAGAGCGACGGTGGAGGCCTTGCCACCAGAGACCCAAATGATGGCTTCGGCGCAGCAGAGAGAGAGAGAGAGAGAGAGAGAGATTTTCAGGTGGTAGAGGCCAAAGCCAGATGGCCAGAGGGCACGTGCTGTCGTGCTCCTGTATTTGAATAGATCCAGATCTATCACTCTCTCATCAATTTGGCTATCCGCACCCTCTGGCTCTGTTCTGCTCTGTTCTGAAGTAAAATAAAAAGCAGAGAAGAGATGGAGATGGAGCGGGAGTAGACTATTTGTAGGGGAATCAACGCCGAGATTAGACTGTGGCCGGAGACGGAGCACGGTGGCGTGGTTGCCGAAGAGTTTGCTCCATTAATGGTCAACTGAGTTCCCCATCGTTTTACTTCACTTGTAGTAATCTATTGTCATAAATACTTGCTTCTGCTTTACTGCTTCGTTTCCTCTTCTGATAATGGCAGCGAAGAGGGGGAGTGGAAACATGGACGTGTACGAGGCGACGCGGGTGGTGTTGGCGAGGATACAAAGCATGGACGCGGAGAACGCGGCCAAGATCATGGGCTACGTCTTGATCCAGGAGCAGGGCGACAAGGAGATGATCCGCCTCGCCTTCGGCCCCGACGCCCTGCTCCACTCCGTCATCCTCAAGGCGCGCGCCGATCTTGGACTCGCCGGCCCGCCGCTCTCCTCCTCTGCTCCTTCTCTCTTTAGTCTTAGTGCCCGCCGGAACTCCTCTCGCTTGTCATCTCTCGCCGGGGTCTCCTCCCCCACTTCTTTCTCACCGTCGCCAACCTTCTCGCGCTCCAGTAGAGGCCCCGACGAACTACTCAGCCCTGAAGGCGGCGCCACCGACGGTGATCCCATCGTCGATGAGTTCCAGCTTCATGATCTCTCCTTCCTGGACGATCCGGCTACCGGCGACGAAAAATCTAGCCCTGATGTGTCGTGTCGTAGCACTAGTGGCGACGTAAACGGGGTGCCGTTTCCTTACAGGGTAGGATGGGGGATCAACGGAAACCACCACCGCCGGAGCTGGTCTGCTGCCGATCTCCCTCTTCGTTCTGACGCGGCTGCGGGGGGATTCGCTTGGAAGCCGTGCTTATATTACTCCAGAGGTTACTGCAAAGAAGGCTCCTTCTGCCGCTTCCTACACGGCCTGCCGGAGGAGACCGCCATGGCGGCCTACCAAAGCCAGAGGATCAGCGCCGCGTCGCAGCTCATGGCGTCATCCTTTCCCTACTCTCCGCTAGGTTCCCTGCCGTCTTCTCCCTCATCAACGGCGACCAAATCACTTGACTTCTTACTCCAGCAGCACCAAAATGAAAGCCAAAGGCAAAGCATCTACTTTCTTCGGTCTGCAATTTGACAATGAACTAAATGCCCCATCGCCTCTCTCAACAGGGCCGAAGCTGCGGCGGCGGCAGCTTTGTTGCGAATAAAGATGGAAACAAGCGACTTAGCAGCGATGGTGAATCCAGGTTCAAGGCAGATCTATCTGACGTTCCCCTCCGACAGCACTTTCACGGAAGAAGACGTCTCCAACTACTTCAGGTTTGTTTAATTTCTAATCAGATCTTTGCTTGCTCTTGGAGCCTTCCCATCCTAATCTCTGTTTCAATCTTTGTTCTCGGAATCCATAGCATCTATGGGCCGGTGCAGGACGTGAGGATCCCATATCAGCAAAAGAGAATGTTTGGCTTCGTCACCTTCATCTACCCGGAGACAGTGAAGCTGATCTTGGCCAAAGGGAATCCTCATTTCGTCTGCGATGCTCGGGTTCTGGTCAAGCCTTACAAGGAGAAGGGCAAGGTCCTCGACAAGTGCAGGCACTCTTCCTCCCTCATCTCCTTCGATCATAATTCATAAATGCGGCAAGCTTTCGACAATGCTGCATGCTCATGCTCTGATAATTCATGCAGGAGGCAGCAACAGATTGAAAGGGGTTATTTCTCCGGCTGTGCAACTCCCACCGGCATCGAATCTAGAGGAGATCCTTATGACCTTCAGCATCTCGGTTAGTTGCCAGTCGGTGTCGGTTATCCTCGTTTTAAACTCAGATTTAGCTGAAGCTTGATCTTAATGAAGTGGTAGGAGCTCGGATGCTGTACGACAATGGTGGCCAGGAGCTACTGCGCAGGAAGCTGGAGGAGCAGCAGCAATCCTTAGAATTGCAGCGGGTAATCGAGCTGCAAGCAAGAAGGTTAATGAATCTTCAGCTTCTCGACCTCAAGAAACGTAGCCTTTCCTCCTCCGCACCAGCCTCGATCAACTCTCCGACCGGCTCAGCTCCTCCGTTTATCACGATACCGACAGCCGATTCAAACGGCAATGGCAGCTACAGCAGCAGCCAAGAACACTCTCCGATTGGAGGTGACTCATATTTGAAGAAACATCATAGATTCTCCCTTTCTTTGTTCAGAATCTAACTGCTGTTTGCAGGATCTATTTCCTACCCCAATCAAGACAGCATGGAGAATAATTTGCCCGATAGCCCCTTCGCATCGCCGACGAAGTCATCGGATTCCTTGACGGCCGTCACCGACGTGATCGCTTACAAGTCAGGTTTCATCCCAATGCCAAGGTAAAACAATATCCTGCAATACTAGTTCAAACATGATCGTTAACTTGTGGGTTGTCCTCCAGTCCTGAAGCCATTGGAATGTAGCAATTGCTTTTTGGCAGCTGATGAGCTTGGGAAGGAGCAAGCTGTACCTATCGTTAGATACTAGCCTACAAACCCTAATAGCTACCACTGCTACTACTAGCTGTAGCTGCTTATCAAAATCTTACAAACAAGCAAACAGAAGAGAACAGGATAGTTGGGCCTGAAAAGAAACGCAGTAGTCCTTTTTTTTGTTTTTGTTTTAATGCTTTCTGTCGTCTTTTGTTGTGACAAACAAAGAGAGAAGGAAATGGTAAATAGTTTGATCATCATTTCTTTCTTCTGCACAGTTGTTTTTTTTTGTTGCATTTCAGCTGCACAGAGGTTCTCTGCGAAATTGAGCTACTTCAGATTCCTTATTTTTTTTTAACAAAAAGAAAAAGGGTGAAGGATTCTTAAGTCGGACTTCAGGCTGTCGCGCAATCTTCAAATAAGATTAATCAGATTTTGGTTTTGAAAAGAAAAAAGAGAGATTATTTTTTCAAAAAGAGAAGAGAAAGATGAGTCAGAAAACTAATAAATGGTTCGTAAATTGAATATTATCATTACACTCTTTGCTTAGAAACGCGAGCACTTTGGTGTTGCATTGTCCACCATACGTCACGTGGAAGACAGAGATTTTGAATTTACGGCATGCTGATGATGGTATTAGTTACAGTGTACAATTTCGTTAATATTATGATCTTAACATTTAAGAATCAATCTGATAAAATCAGTATTCATTCTCTTCACGCTCACAATATTTAAATTAATAATTTTCGTAATTTATTTTTTCTGTGGAGTTGATTGATTTTGAGATGGATTGAGTTAAGAATCCTTTTTTTTACCACTTAATTACAGTTCATTTTCATAATTTATTTTCTAAAGCTGAATCAACAACCATTTAAATTTGTTTTATATTTTTTCCCTCCGATCACTGTAATCTTGATTTCAAAAAATAATATTATTATAGTACTTCCAAAATTAGTACTATAATGACTTTCCACCGACTGCCAATACTGAAGATCAATATAAAAAAATAATTAATAAAATTAAATAATTTCGTATGAACATGTTCTTATAAAAATTTCTAGTTGATCAGGTAGTAAGTTAAAAGTGTTCGTGATAGATAGTCAGAAAGTTTAGCTCATGATAGACAGTTCAAAAGTCCAGCGTCTCATTTGAAAGAAATCTTTTTACAAAATATGTTATAACTAGAGATCGAATCATAGATATTTGATGATAACTAATCGCCCTTCCACTACATCATAATTTCGGGAGGCGCTGAACGATCAACATAGCGAACGTGTAAAGTTGATGGTTGATTCAATTTTGGATTTTTGATGGGGAAAGGAAAAGCGTTTAATGACCCACCATTTTGAAACAGCGATCACGACATTGCCTATTTTAAAAAATTGAGATTGTCATACAAGGTGATAAAGATGATTCGTTCGTCCCAGTGTCCCTGTCAATTCATCTAAGGGTCAACATAGAGGAGATAAATTACGAAGGCTACTAGCCCGGATGTTGTGGCTAGTGCATAGGAGGGCTTGTGATAGATAGTCGAGAAGCCCTCGTGATAGATAGTCTAGAAGTCCAGCTCGTGATAGACAGTCCAGAAGTCCAACGTCTCATTTGAAGAAATGTTTTTACAAAATATGTCATAACTGGAGATCAAACCATAGATATCTGATGATAACTAATCACCCTTCCACTACATAATTTCGGGAGGCACTGAACGATAAAGTTGATGGTTGATTCAATTTTGGATTATTGTTGGGGGAAAGGAAAGCGTTTAATGGCCCACCATTTTGAAACAACGATCACAACGTGCCTATTTAAAAAGTTGAGATTGTCATACAAGGTGATAAAAGGCGATTCGTTCACGATCAGCGCCCCCGTCAACTCATCTCAGGGCCAACAAGGAGGAGATAAATTACGTGGGCTACTAGTCCGATACTATAGCTAGTGCATGGAGGACGAGCACACTGGCTTTGCCAGGTTTTGACTTCCAGACCTCATGATAATAATACTCATGTATTAACCATTAATCCATCCGTAGGAACCTGAGATTGTCATACAAGTCAATTGAGTTCAGTGTAACCTAGAACTTGAATTTACATCTTTGACTCTAAAAAAAAAACCTCTTGTTCATACATATTCAAAAATATAAATTAATCATATTGCCCTAAAACTTCAATACTATACTATTTTCTCATTCATATAAGAATTTATTTCATCCATTGTTTTTATTTTTCGAAGCGGGACTACCGGGACTATCATATTGGAACTAATCTCCTCTAATTTTTCAACACTATCTTCCTCGTGTTATACGAATTTGAATCGAATAAGTTGAATAATAGCTATTAAATATTTAAATTAACAAAACTAAGTTCTAAACCCAATCAAAAAACATCTAGGCTACAACACGGCTCCGCCCGTGATATTATAAGTATTCTAATTTTTCAACCCGATTAACCATAAGTAGACACTCCAATCTCACATTCTATATGTGTCATGTGTGTAAATTAAAACACTAATTACATAGAAAATACATCGTATCACTTTTCACCACACCAAATCGGGAGGCTAATCCAAAATCTTGGAAACTTAAGATCGATGCAGTTCAATGTTTTTTCAGAATAATATATATCGAACAAACATTTGTTCAATCTATGCACCTACACTCAAGCAATCATTCATCTCTAAATACAATTATTATTTTTTCCCCCAATAATACATGCATATATATTCTTCTTTCCACGACTATTAAGAACGTTCAATTCAAACAATATAATCGAACCACTCGATCACAGTTTATAATTTATTTTTTGGGGGTTAAACCATTGTTGTTTTTGCCTGAGAAAAACACTTTATGCACGGCAGCAGTGACATATGGCTGGCGAGTACTGCATCATCCGACCTTTGGCAGTCCGTCGCAGGCTCGCCGGCGGCAAGCGGAATCACCGGAAGTCGGTCACAGTTGCAAACCTCGATCATGAACCCATCGGGGTCATGGAAGAACAGCTGGTCCACGTGGACTCCTCCCTCCTCCACGCGCCCCTGCACGTACGATATGCCCATCTCCTTCAGCCTCTCCTCCACCAACGCCATGCTCTCACACTGCAAATTTCTCTCCTTAGCTCGTTTGCAACCCTACTTCCTATCGATCGATCATTTGTTTGTTTGCATGCAGTTATGTACCTGGAAGGAGATATGGTTGTCTTTGGGATTGATTTCTCTCTTTGCTGCTGGCAAATCACTCGGGTTCTCCGACTGTATCAAGTGAATTCCAACCCCGTAGTTGAACAACCTGCAGCAGATTAAGTAACGAGTGATGGAATCAAACACTGTAACTTAAATAAACCTGCAGATTAATTAACGAGCATGCAAGCACACACACACCATGCGCCGTCAAAATTGAAGGAGCTGGGCCTTCTGATGGGGACGAAGCCGAGCACGTTTTGGAAGAAATGGAGAGAGGACTCGACGGAGTTGCAGAGGATGGAGATGTGGTTCAGGGAAGTCAACGGCAATGCATCACCCATCTTCTGCTTCTCCAACATCTTCTTCACCTTAATTTCTCTTTCGATTGCAAGAAAGATAAAGAAGCTTTGATATGTATATATATACATATATGTTGAAATCGAATTGAATATTAGAGGTCGATGAGCTGTTTGCAGTGTACGATGAAGCTGGAATCATGTAGATGTGCACTTACATATATCTCAGTAACGTGGAACGCATGATGAAGCAATTCATGTCATGTATACCTGTAAGCATGTAATTTGGCATTGAATTGAATGATTGGTTTCGATTAGTTGTAGAGTTATTTATTTATATAAGGTGATCAGCTCTTGATCGAAGATGTTTCTTGGCGTCCGGAGAAATTTAATGATAATTTCTCCTGCCACAGTATAACTAGTATGGTCTCATGTGCTAGCTATGTCTTAATGAGATTGACTGATAGGTCACACATGAGATTGATGGGTGACACATGAGATTTTACTATGTTTGAAAATTAAATTTTGACGAAGACAAATGCCTACTATCCCTTATATGTTAGTCACTATCCGAATTAGTAATCTGCATGATTCTCTATGTTGACTTTGGAATAGGCTTTTATGTCATCATGTGCTAGCGTCATGTGCTAGCTTCATGATTCTTAGTATACATTTCATTCAACATTTTACAAGTTCTTCATGCAAGATGAAGCGAAAATTATTATTATTTTTTTTAAAATAATTTTTTAATTTTGTTAGATTTTAGTCCTTTTAATAATTTTAGTATAATGAAGCCGTTGATAATTTTGTTTAGAGAATATATAAATATTCATTTAGCTATTTGAGAGATATATTTTAAATTATTAAATTTCAAAAAATATAGAGGACAATAATTTTCTTCTTACCTTTTCAAATCTCATTAATTTATAAGATAATCATTATCCTATTCGATATCAATTCTCATACTAAAACTAACTCTTCACACCTTCTTAAACTAATAATAATAATAATAATAAAATAAATAAATAAAGACATAAAAATCACTTTCTCTTTAAATTGCATTAGCAATTGGTTCACCTAGGAGACCCTTCGATATGTAATTTACTTCTTTTCATATCATGGTAGGACTGACGATATAGGATCGGGATAAGTGAAATCACTCTGTTTTTTACTTTGATGTATGCATAGGAAATTGGCTCGTTATCCAAATCAATTATTCATAAATTCAAAACTCAATTTTATCTTCAAAATTTGAATCATAATGGGAATCAATATTTTAAAGATCAGTCCTAAATGTGCATATAAACTGTATTCTAAATTTATCTATTCACGAATAAAAAGGAAGATCATCTATCTCCATAATTAATTGAGCAAAGTTTGAACATCTTAATTATAAAACAATAAAAAATAAAAATAAACATGATGAGGTCTCATATGGCCATATTTAATTTTTATTTAGTATTTTTTATTTTAGATAGAGTATTTTGATGGGAACAAATATCTATAAAATATTTGAATTTTACATTTAATTAGAATATGATTAAATTCATTGAAGCATCCCGGATTCAATAGGAGAATTCATATGACTGAGCTCCCGAGATTATGATATATTGGAAGGATGATTAGCTATTATATTAGATATTTGCGGTTCGATCTATAGGTACGATAAATTTTGTAAAAAATTTTCTTTCAAATACGGCGCAAATTCTGCGACGCTGGACTTCTGGATCGTTCATCGTGAGTACTTCTCAATTTACCCTGATAGTCGATAAAAAATTTATATGAAATCGAACTAATCATTTGAGATTGAAAAAATCTCATTAATCATATAATTCATATGACTTGTTTTTGTTTTGGTTAAAACGTCTTAAATATTCAAATCTAATGTTTAAGTATGCGGTTTGATTCCTTGAAGTCTCGTGTAACTAAATTTAATTATTTTTGAATATTAATGTGTTTCGGTCAGCAACTTGATTTAAACTTCAGCTAATTAATATGTGTTGGGGTTTCGCTGTGTTCCTTTCCACCGGTAGCTCAGATAAGTTCGTACTTCGGATTTATGATTATGATATCTTTTATTCGTTGTTCTGTTTTGATTTGAGATCTGAAGCTAATTAAATTGTATGGTTGTGTTATATGTATGTGTAAATTGTCCGCTAGACAGGAGAGGTATTGTCCGATTTTAAATTGGACCAGTGACTCCTAGATATCAAGGCGTGACAATTTATTTTTCATATCGATGTGTTTTGGTCAACTAGTTAATTTTTGGATATTAATTGATTTAAAGTTTCGTAGCCTATATTAATCTTCGATTAATTGATTTAATCTAATGACAAGGGTGACAAATTCCTCTCTGTAAATGATTGTCGCCTCCGGAATTATAGTACAGCGGTAGGACGACTAGTCACTATCTTAGATATCTACGATTTAATCTCCAGCTACGACGTATTTTACATAAATTTTTTCTCCAAATAAGACACTGAGCTTTAATTAGATCGTCCATCGGGAGTGCTTCCCGATTTACTTTGGTGACCGGTGAAAACTTTTCGTGGGACCGAATCTGTCATCCCAATTTCATCTGCTACCTGATCCAATATTTTTCTCTATAAATGATTGTCTATCTTTTTTAATGAATATTAGTATTTTCGTACTACAACAAGATTATGAGAGGTAAAACTTGTGGATTAACATAATACTTTTGGTGCAGCGGAAACGATTCGGATAACTAAAATGGAGAGGTGAATAGTGAACATGTAATATTAAGGATAACGATAATTTACCAAAAGGCGCACCCAAAAATCGGTATTTACCAAAAGGCGTCCCATGGTTTCATTTTCACCAAAGGGCGCATTAATTTTAGTGAACTTCCTCTTATATCCCTCCTGCTATGCACTGCCTTTCTCTTTCTCTCTCAATAACAAATTCCGAGACGCCAGCACGTGATGTTTCATACTTTTATTTTAAAATAATATATTTGGAATCGGCGCTAAAAAAAACGTAAGGTCTACAGTAATTGAAAAAATATAAATAAATAATTTTTATCCTAATGTGCACGCATGCAAATAGAAATTCCTAATGTAAGGTCTATAGTAATTGAAAAAAAACGTAAGGTCTACCATAATTAAATCATCTAACTTATTTAAAAATATAAATAAATAATTTTTATAATTAATTAATAGAAATTAATATATTAAATAATATTTAATAAATTCATTAATGTAAAAAAAAATTGAAAAAAAAATTGAAAAGAAAGAGCGTGGGCCTGAAATCAATAGATTTCAGGCCCACGCTGGGCCTGAAATAAAAATATTTTAGGCCCAGCGTGGGCCTGAAATCTTTTGATTTAGGCTCGACGTGGACTCAATTTTTTTTCTATTTTAAAAATATATTAATATATAAAAAAACGTATCAAAACACTTAATTTCAGATTCAAACACAGGGCCTGAAGTCATCCCAAGAGGGTCTGAAGTCAAATAACTTCAGATCCTATAAATAATTAATTTAATAAATAACAATTAGATATAAAAAAATATTTTTAAAATTAAAGAATTTTCAGTGCCCTGGGGCCTGAAGTCATCCGACTTCAGGCCCAAGGAGGGCCTGAAGTCATCAGACTTCAGGCCCTCCATCATTGATATAAAATTTTTTTTATAAAAATGTTTAATATATAATTACATATTATATAGGAGTAGTTTAGGTATATCAGTGAGTTTAGGTGCCGAAACATCTAATAGGAGTGGTCTAGGAGATGAGATTTTGGGTGCCGAAACATCTAATCTTGTTGTATCACCAATGCTATAGGAGTGGTTTAGGTATATCAGTGAGTTTTGAGCAAAACTCACTGATGGACCTACCATATTTGGAATTCTGAAAACCCTATATCAGTAGACAGGGTTGAGCTAGGAGATGAGATTTTGGGTGTCGAAACCTCTAATCTTGCTGTATCACCAATGCTATAGGAGTGGTTTAGGTATATCAGTGAGTTTTGAGCAAAACTCACTGATGGACCTACCATATTTGGAATTCTGAAAACTCTATATCAGTAGACAGGGTTGAGCTAGGAGATGAGATTTTGGGTGCCGAAACCTCTAATCTTGCTGTATCACCAATGCTATAGGAGTGGTTTAGGTATATCAGTGAGTTTTGAGCAAAACTCACTGATGGACCTACCATATTTGGAATTCTGAAAACTCTATATCAGTAGACAGGGTTGAGCTAGGAGATGAGATTTTGGGTGCCCAAACATCTAATCTTGCTGTATCACCAATGCTATAGGAGTGGTTTAGGTATATCAGTGAGTTTTGAGCAAAACTCACTGATGGACCTACCATATTTGGAATTCTGAAAACTCTATATCAGTAGACAGGGTTGAGCTAGGAGATGAGATTTTGGGTGCCCAAACATCTAATCTTGCTGTATCACCAATGCTATAGGAGTGGTTTAGGTATATCAGTGAGTTTTAAGCAAAACTCACTGATGGACCTACCATATTTGGAATTCTGAAAACCCTATATCAGTAGACAGGGTTGAGCTAGGAGATGAGATTTTGGGTACCGAAACCTCTAATCTTGCTGTATCACCAATGCTATAGGAGTGGTTTAGGTATATCAGTGAGTTTTGAGCAAAACTCACTGATGGACCTACCATATTTGGAATTCTGAAAACTCTATATCAGTAGACAGGGTTGAGCTAGGAGATGAGATTTTGGGTGCCTAAACCTCTAATATTGCTGTATCACCAATGCTATAGGAGTGGTTTAGGTATATCAGTGAGTTTTGAGCAAAACTCACTAATGGACCTACCATATTTGAAATTCTGAAAACTCTATATCAGTAGATAGGGTTGAGCTAGGAGATGAGATTTTGGGTGCCCAAACATCTAATCTTGCTGTATCACCAATGCTATAGGAGTGGTTTAGGTATATCAGTGAGTTTTGAGCAAAACTCACTGATGGACCTACCATATTTGGAATTCTGAAAACCCTATATCAGTAGACAGGGTTGAGCTAGGAGATGAGATTTTGGGTGCCGAAACCTCTAATCTTGCTGTATCACCAATGCTATAGGAGTGGTTTAAGTATATCAGTGAGTTTTGAGCAAAACTCACTGATGGACCTACCATATTTGGAATTCTGAAAACTCTATATCAGTAGACAGGGTTGAGCTAGGAGATGAGATTTTGGGTGCCGAAACCTCTAATCTTGCTGTATCACCAATGCTATAGGAGTGGTTTAGGTATATCGGTGACTTTTGAGCAAAACTCACTGATAGACCTACCATATTTGGAATTCTGAAAACTCTATATCAGTAGACAGGGTTGAGCTAGGAGATGAGATTTTGGGTGCCGAAACATCTAATCTTGCTGTATCACCAATGCTAGAGGAGTGCTCAAAACTCACTGATATACCTAAACCACTCCTATAGCATTGGTGATACAGCAATATTAGAGGTTTCGGCACCCAAAATCTCATCTCCTAGCTCAATCCTGTCTACTGATATAGAGTTTTCAGAATTCCAAATATGGTAGGTCCATCAGTGAGTTTTGCTCAAAACTCACTGATATACCTAAACCACTCCTATAGCATTGGTGATACAGCAAGATTAGAGGTTTCGGTACCCAAAATCTCATCTCCTAGCTCAACCCTGTCTACTGATATAGGGTTTTCAGAATTCCAAATATGGTAGGTCCATCAGTGAGTTTTGCTCAAAACTCACTGATATACCTAAACCACTTCTATAGCATTGGTGATACAGCAAGATTAGATGTTTGGGCACCCAAAATCTCATCTCCTAGCTTAACCCTGTCTACTGATATAGAGTTTTCAGAATTCCAAATATTGTAGGTCCATCAGTGAGTTTTGCTCAAAATTCACTGATATACCTAAACCACTCCTATAGCATTGGTGATACAGCAAGATTAGAGGTTTCGGCACCCAAAATCTCATCTCCTAGCTCAACCCTGTCTACTGATATAGAGTTTTCAGAATTCCAAATATGGTAGGTCCATCAGTGAGTTTTGCTCAAAACTCACTGATATACCTAAACCACTCCTATAACATTGGTGATACAGCAGGATTAGAGATTTCGGCACCCAAAATCTCATCTCCTAGCTCAACCCTGTCTACTGATATAGGGTTTTCAGAATTCCAAATATGGTAGGTCCATCAGTGAGTTTTGCTCAAAACTCACTGATATACCTAAACCACTCCTATAGCATTGGTGATACAACAAGATTAGATGTTTCGGCACCCAAAATCTCATCTCCTAGACCACTCCTATTAGATGTTTCGGCACCTAAACTCACTGATATACCTAAACTACTCCTATATAATATGTAATTATATATTAAACATTTTTATATAAAAATTTTTTATTTCAATGATGGAGGGCTTGAAGTCGGATGACTTCATGCCCTCCTTGGGCATGAAGTCGGATGACTTCATACCCGAGGGCACTAAAAATTTTTTAATTTTAAAAATATTTTTTTATATTTAATTGTTATTTATTAAATTAATTATTTATAGGATCTGAAGTTATTTGACTTCAGACCCTCTTGGGATGACTTCAGGCCCTGTGTTTGAATCTGAAATTAAGTGTTTTGATACGTTTTTTTATATATTAATATATTTTTAAAATAGAAAAAAAATTGAGTCCACGTCGGACCTGAATCAAAATATTTCAGGCCCAACGTGGGCCTGAAATAAAAAATTTCAGGCCCACGCTGGGCCTGAAATATTTTTATTTCAGGTCCAGCGTGGGCCTGAAATAATTTATTTCAGGCCCAGCGTGGGCCTGAAATCAACAGATTTCAGGCCCACGCTCTTTCTTTTCAATTTTTTTTTCAATTTTTTTTACATTAATGAATTTATTAAATATTATTTAATATATTAATTTCTATTAATTAATTATAAAAATTATTTATTTATATTTTTAAATAAGTTAGATGATTTAATTACTGTAGACCTTACGTTTTTTTTCAATTACTGTAGTCCTTACATTAGGAATTTCTATTTGCATGCGTGCACATTAGGATAAAAATTATTTATTTATATTTTTTCAATTACTGTAGACCTTACATTTTTTTTAGCGCCGATTCCAAATATATTATTTTAAAATAAAAGTATGAAACATTATGTGCTGGTATCTCGGAATTTGTTATTGAGAGAGAAAGAGAAAGGCAATGCATAGCAGGAGGGGTATAAGAGGAAGTTCACTAAAATTAATGCGCCCTTTGGTGAAAATGAAACCATGGGATGCCTTTTGGTAAATACCGATTTTTGGGTGCGCCTTTTGGTAAATTGCCGTAAGGATAATGATAGGGAGAGTGAATGTAGGAGAGTGAATGGGAGAGTGAATGACGTGACAGTTATTGTATACACGTCTGATCGCCGATCGGACACCACCGGCGGCCTCTGATCACCGTCCCGAATCAAACTATGTCCTAAGAAGATCGGTGAACTCATCGGGAATCGCCGCAATTATGATCTCATCGCATTCACCGTTAATATGGCGAGATCTCAATTACCGGCGACCCTGCCGGGTTCACCATCCCCCAAGACATAGTTTGATTCGAGATGGCAATCAGAGGTCATCGGTGGTGTCCGATCGGCGATCGAACATGTACACATTAGCTACACGTCATTCACTCTCTCATTCATTCTCCCAAATTCACTCTCCCAATCATTACTCTTACTTTTATTAATGAATTACGAAGACACACATTAATTAGAATAAACATAAAAATGAAGAGACCAAATGGTCTGGATATCTTGGAATTATTAAGCATATCTTGGGATATTTTGATATTTGTTGTCCATAAATATTTTTTTTTTATGTTTTTATATATATTTCTTTTTTATCTTTATGATAGATATAAATATAGCTTGTATCATTATTTTGAAGATATGAAAAATATATTTTCTCAATATTTTCTTCTTAGTATCAAAGACTCTGGCCTACGCTACAAACCCTAGCCACACCTAGCTGTCATCGTCGTCGTCAACCCTCTCTCAAAATTTTCTTTCCAATCACTCCTATGGTTGCTTTTGCGACTACCCCGATCTCCATTAATGTTGCCGCTCATGCGTCTTTGAAGCTGACTTCCTCCAACTATTTCATATGGCGTTTATAGTTCACGATCCTCCTCACTGTTCATAATTTGCTTAGATTTGTTGATGATTCTCACCCTTGTCCGGACAAACTATATATTGTCGACAATGCTAAGACTCCTAATCTTGCATATGCTGCCTGCATCTACCAGAATCAACTCATATTGAATGTTATTATTAGATCACTTTCTCCATCCTTAATTCCGTTCATTGTTGTTGCTCACACATCTCGTGATACTTGGAACACTCTTGTGTTGGATCAATGTGGACTGGCAAGAGCAGGGGTGAATTGACGGATTTGAAATAGAGAGAAGGGTCGCTCAATTTTTACTTGGTTGCAACTAGAAGGTTGCTTCCAAGACAGTGAAGCTCAACTAAAATACTCCTTATGGCAGAGAAGCCTTTACAAATGAAGTACAGACTCAGAGAGATTACCAAAGAATTGTTGTTATGTACTACTGCTTTTGAACCCTTTTTATAGTACTAACTCAGGCGCTTAAATGACCATTCAGGCGCCCCCATCGCATCATATCTGGTGGAAACTCTTTCTGGTGCGCAGTCAACCTTTATCCTGGTTAGGCGCCTGAATGGAACTAAGGTGCCTGAGTGTTGATGTGGATCCTCCAAGCACTCGTCACGTAAGCCTGATCGTTGCGCTAGCTCAGCTACCCACCGTCAACCCTCAAGCACCTGAGTCCTATTCAGGCGCCCTAATCAAGTCTTCTTCAATGGTCCAAGTCAAGGACAAGTCAAACTTTGACTTGGTCAAAGTCAACCAAATTGACTTTTTATAGATATGATATTTGGGTGATTTTTGGCCAACCGGTGTTAGGCTCACCCAAACTCGATTCCGACCTTTCGCCCCTCAAGTGTCCTTCCTTTGGCTTCTCGTCCCTTGGACGTCACGCACGCCCTTCTCGCTCCACCGGTGTACTATTCCGCAGCTTCCACATCCCTCGGATACACCGAGCCGGTCGGCTTATTTTCCCCGTGCAATCCTTCTCGTCCACTGCGCCTTACGCTCGACTTCCTCCGCCCCTAAGTTCTTGCACACTTAGACAGAGCGATCAAAACCAACATGACCTAACCTAACTTGGTTGATCATATCAAAACTAACTGGGACACCAATAATCTCCCCCTTTTTCATGTCGATCAACTAGGGTTAATCCAAAAAATAGTAAAAATACTACAGCTAAATTACTCTATTAAGTATAAAAATAATTTTACATTTCAGAACTAAAAACCAACCCCTGAACTTCAGCCTACTATCCCCCTTTGATTACAGAAAAAATGGGGTAAAGAAATTTAGAGAAGGAAAAGAAAAAAAATCTTTGTAAAAAAATTGTTTAATTAAAAGTTAGGAAAAACTTTTGAGAATAGTAAAAAAGTTACGGAGTTAATTGTTTCTTCTGTGTAAATAAAAACCAAAAACTTACACATTAAGGAATTCAAAAATAAAATTTTTAAAATTCAAAAATACAGTTGAAACATTCTGAATAAATTTTGTCAAAGTCAGCAAAGGATGTGTAAATCTGGAAAAATCGGATTTGGTCAAACTAAATTTTTATCGAAATTTTAAAATTCAAACACAGATTTAAAAAAAAAATTCATAGAAAATCGAAACATTTTTTATTTGAAAAATCTAAAAAATTTTGTCCGAGAGTCAAATAGAGTTTGTAGCCTGTATATAAAATTTTCAATTTGAAAATACTTTGTTAAGTCGAAAAATAAATTGAAAACTAATAAAGATGAATTTTTGAAGAATAATATTTAAAAATTCAAACACTCTTCTAAAAAATTCGAAAAAATTTTATTGACTTCTATGGATGATATCGAGATCCAAAAAAATTGTATCTACGAAAATAAATTATTTATCAATTTTTAAAATTAAAACTTCACTTTTCGAATAAAAATTCACAGATATTCAAAATATATCTGAAAAATTTTAAAACATTCATAGTAAGAAGATGACAGATTTTTTACATCGAATAAAAATTTAAAAATTTTTCACTAACAGAATTTGGTCGACCTCTATTTCAAAAAAAAAATATATTAGTAATAGAAATTTAATTTAAAATATAATTTGGAATCCAATATAAGTTTCTATCAACAGATTAATAAAAAATTTCGGAGGAATATAACTCTTGGGTATTTTTTTAATTTGACCCCTATATTTTTAATGTACTAGTTTAAATTTATAAGAAAAAAATCTTTTCTTTGTCGTAAACGTGCAATATCAAATTCTAATTTCTCAACTAAATTTTTAAAATTTTTATTTTCTATTTTCAATTTGTCAAATAAATCAGATGAACATGCAGTGCCTAATTTCTCTTTTAATTCAGAGTTTTCCTCTATTTTATTCATGGACTTTAGCATGGATTTATTATAGAATAAATTCGAGCATGTGGAAGTAGGCATACCTCACTTACCGGGTCGGTTTCGAAGTTAGGGACTCCCCCTTCGTTGCTGCTCTCTTCTGAGGTGTTTTTGCCATATTCATCTTTGTGACTTGCTATCAGCGCAAGTCCAACGTACTCTTTAGCTTTCGATTCGTTCGATGAGGTCTTGTCCCAAGTGGCTTTTAGTGTCTTCTTCTTTTTTGGTTGGTTCTTGAGTTTGGGGCATTGATCTTTTAGATGACCCTCTTCATTGCAGTTGTAGCATCAGACCGTGTGTTTCTTCTTTCTCTGCACCTTTTTAGAATGATTAGCTTTAATTAATTTAGACAAGTTTCTTACCATTAGTTTTGTTTCTTCATCGTCCGTTGATGATTGATCGTCGAGTTGAATTTCCTTGTTGTCAGCGCGACCTTGTCTGCTTTACTGTTCTTTTCTACACAACGAGATTCATGAAGTTCTAATGTAGAAAATAACTGTTCTAACGTACTCACCTCTAAATCTTTGGAAATATAGTACGTGTCGATTACTGAGGTCCATTCCGAGGTTCTCGGAAACGCGTTTAGGGCGTATCTTTGAGCATCGCGATTGGTCACCTTTTCTCCAAGATTTTAGAGGCTTGTGATTAATTCTTTTACCTTGGCATGTAATTTTGCAACGGATTCTCTGTCTTCCATCCGAAGATTGGTTAGTCGGCTTCGGAGGATGTCTCGTCGCGCCAGTTTTGCCTCCGAGGTGCCTTCGTGCAGTTCCAGGAACTTTTCCCAAAGTTCCTTCACCGATTCATACTTTCCGATCCGGTTGACATCTTGCTCGGGAAGAACGGTTAGCAGATGAAATTCTGCCTTTCCGTTTGCTACAACATCTGCTTGCTCCTTCTTGGTCCAGGAATCAGGTTCTTTGATCTTGCCTCCGTTATCTTCCGGAGTTGAAAAATCATTTTTCATTATTAATAACAATTCATAATCAGTAGTAAAAAACATCTACATCTTCCGTTTCCATACTGCGAACTCTCCCTCAAACTTAAGAGGATATATCACTGGTCCAACCATCTTCTTGAAATTTACTTCAGTTGGCGGTTAGTCCTTTTGTGACAACCAAGCTCTGATACCACTTGTTAGATCGAGGTGGACCGGTAAGAGGGGGGGTGAATTGACGGATTTGAAATAGAGAGAAGGGTCGCTCGATTTTTACTTAGTTGTAACTGGAAGGTTGCTTCCAAGACAGTGAAGCTCAACTAAAATACTTCTTATGGTGGAGAAGCCTTACAAATGAAGCACAGACTCAGAGAGATTACCAAAGAATTATTGTTATATACTACTGCTCTTGAACCCTTTTTATAGTACTAACTTAGGCGCCTGAATGACCATTCAGGCGCCCCCATCGTAGCATATCTGGTGAAAACTCTATCTGTTGCGCAGTCAACCTTTATCCTGGTCAAGCACCTGAATGGGATTCAGGCGCCTGAGTGCCGACGTGGATCCTCCACTCAGCACTCGTCACGCAAGCCTGACCGTTGCACCAGCTCAGCCACCTGTCATCAGCTCTCAGGCGCTTGAGTTCTATTCAGCGCCCTAGTCAAGTCTTCTTCAATGGTCCAAGTCAAGGTCAAGTCAAACTTTGACTTAGTAAAAGTCAACCAAGTTGACTTTTTATAGAAATGATATTTGGGTGATTTCCGGCAAACCGGAGTTAGGCTCACTTGAACCCAACTTCGCCCTTTCGCCCCTTGAGCATCCTTCTTTCCGGCTTCTCGTCCCTCGGGCATCGTGCACGTACTTCTCGCTCCATCGATGTACTATTCCGCATCTTCCTCATCCCTCGGATGCACCGAGTCTGTCGGCTCACTTCCTCGTGCAATCCTTCTCGTCCACTGCGTCTTACGCTCGACTTCCTCCGCTCCTAAGTTCCTGCACACTTAGACAGAGGGATCAAAACCAACAGGACCTAACCTAATTTGGTTGATCACATTAAAACTAACTGGGGCACCAACATCTTGCTCTCCCATGGTTGCATTATACAACTCAAAACACAACCTTACAATCCAGTCAAAGTTTCTCAATCCATCGTTGAATTTATGTAGTTTATCAATTCCAAGTCTAATGAGCAAGCGTTCATAAATGCCCCTCTTGACATTAAAGACCTCACCATCAAAGTCCTTCATGGTCTTGATGATGACTATAAGGAACTTGCCATACCCTTCGTACACGACCATTGCAATCTCGTTTTAGGAACTCCATGAGAAGCTCCTCAATCATGAAGCCCATCTTGCCGCTCGTAGGGATACGTAGATCACTCTTCCAACAACTGCCCATCCTGCCACTCAATTTGCTGCCTCCTCAAGCCGACCGTCTTATCCACCTGCGGTGGCCATCCACTTGTCGGTGCTCATCCTACTAGCCGTTGCCCTCCCAGCTGCGATAGCAACCACACTCTCAAGCGCAGGGCTAGCGTGCCTCACACCCAAATCTTGGACGCTGTCAGTTGTGCAATCGTTAAGGTCATTCTGTTTGGCACAACCTTGATTTTTCGTATTAGCTTGCTTCTACTCCTGCACCTCCCAACTGGCTAGTCTCGTGATGTTTATGGACCATTTGCTCTTCGGCTATTGCCTAGACTATGACATGTAATTGGATCCTTGACTCTGGTGCCACCCATCATGTGACTTCTGACCTCTCCAATCTATTTTTGCATGCTCTGTTTGTTGGTTTTGACAGCATTGTTATTGGTGATTGCGTTGGACTTCCCATTACTCACACACATTGTCTCTTACCACCCTCTACCTCTTCTTCTTTGAAGTTTCCCAATGCTCTTTATGATCCATCAATTAATAAGAACTTTTTGTCCATCTTCCAACTATGTAAAACTAATGATACCATTATTATTTTCTCTTCCTCTACTTTTCAGGTGAAGGATCCTCGCATGGGGGCTATTCTCCATCATGATCTACTTAATGGTGGTGTCTACTCTTGGTCTACGTCCACTCCTTCTCGCCATTGGTGCACTTTTCTTCTCTTGTTTCTCTCCCTGTCTTGAATAATTGTCTAGGTTATCCGTCTGCATGAGTCTTATGTCAGTTAGTCGTGTCTAAGTCATTATCTTGTTCTGCTTTTTCAGTTCATCATTTTCATTGTAATTCTTGTCATGCAATAAAATTTATAAATTACCTTTTCATGACTCGTCGCTCTCTTCACAATTTTCGCATAATCTAATATTTTCTGATGTTTGGACTTCTCCGATTATCTCATGTGATGGCTATAAATATTATTTATATTTGTTGATCATCACAATAAATATATTTAGCTATACCCCTTAAAATGCAAATCGAATGTCCTTTTTATATTCCAATGCCTTAAGTCTCTTGTCGAGAAATAATTTAATTTTCCTATCCTCACCTTATATACTGACAATAGTGGTGAATTTCGTGTATTAAAAGAATTTTTTAGTTTGCATGAAATTTCTCACCTGACCATTCCCCCTCATACACCTAAATATAATGGTTTCTCCGAACGCCACCACTGCCATATTGTTGAAACCTATCTTGCAGTTCTTCATCATGCATCTATTCGTATCCAGTTCTGGCCCTTTGCCTTTGCCACTATCACCTATCTTATAAATCAACTACCAAAACACAATTTCTCTTACAAATCTTCCTTTGAGTCTCTCTTTGCTTCCCTGCCAAATCTCTCCAAACTTTGTATTTTTTATTGTTCCTGCTATCCCTGGTTTCGTCACTATACTTCCTATAAACTTACAATCCGATCTTCACCCAGTGTCTTCCTTAGCTACTCTCTTATGCAGAGTGCATATCTATGCTATGAGTCCTCTTCTAGAAAAATCCATCTCTCATTATGTTGTTTTTGTTGAGTCTGAGTTTCCGTTTGCCAGTAGTGGTTCTAGTGTTGGACCCTGTAGGTCCTAGTTGGCCGACTAGAGGGGGTGAATAGCTCTACACATTAAGGCTTAATCTTTTGCTTTTAAACTTGGAAAAGGTAGACAGATTAGTTCAAACAATAATAACTAACATTAACAACTAAAAAGAAAAGAGGCTCTAGAGTTTTACTTGGTTACAATTGGGGAGGTTACTAATCCAAGGCGTTGACAAGTTCTACTAAAAATTGCTCCTTCGTTGAAGGCGGAGAAGCCTCTTACACATTGAAAGTACACAGAAAGAGTAGGAAGATGAATAGTAGTTGTTGTTGTAGGATCATTGGAAACCGAGAGAGGGGGATCTCGATCGTTCGTAAATCTTTCTTTTCATTTTCAAAATAAAACAAAGTAAAGCAAAGCAGAGTAAAGTAAAGCAGCAGAAAATATAAGACTCTTTTCTTTTACTTGGTTTGGAGCCTTTGGTGACTCCTACTCCAAGGCCCACAGTCCTCAACTGCTTTCGTTGGGCAATCCACTATAATTCTTTCTTTGAAAAATTTTCAGAGAAAGCAATGTTGTACAAGATATAAGGGAGGTTAGTAACAACCTACTAACTTCCTTTTATGATGCAAGTACAAGTACGAAAATATAATAGAATACCGACATGTAGTGTAGACTTGAATCACATAGTGTTGGAGTGCTCCCCGACGTCGTAGCAATAATCTTTGAGTAGTTCGTTAACGTAGAGAGTGAATGTAGGGCGAGTGGAAGAGATAATGAGTGCACTAGTCTTGAGCTCCTTATATAGGCATTGTTCGGTCGACTGAAAAATCATTCAGTCGACGGATACTTTCGGTCAACGGAACCTCCAGTTTGGTCGACCAAACCCCATGCCCTTCCTTCTTTGCCCCGCTCGGCTAGTACTGTAATAAATGTGATCCGTCGACCTATCCTTCTGATCAGTCAACGTATAAGCTTCCTTGTTCAAATCTCGCAAACCAAATCTGGTTCTGTTGATTGATTCTGATGATCAATTGACGGATAAGCTATACTGGGTTCTTAACAGTGTTGGATTAGTCGATTGATCATGATGATTAGTTGACTAATATCTCAGTCAATTGTGCTTGAATGATCTGAATGAAAATGTTAGCACAACACATATAATATGTAAAGGATTAACTCTGCAAAATAGAGTTAGCACAAATATAATATGCATGAGTAATCGACAGTGAGACCTGTCTTGATCTCAACTTAAAAATCTCCATGGGTTTTTCTTGTTGGATCAACGCCTAAGGTTGTCCTATCAGGACACAACCTTACAACACTCTCCTCTAGGAGCTTACCTCATTCACCTGTCAAACATCGGGTCTCCCAGACCTGTTTAGACTTCACTGCTTGACATCAGATCAACCTGTCAGGGCTTCCACTTGCTTAGTATCGGGTCCTCCAGACCGATCGAGAGCTCCTACCAGATGCTAACTCATTTGGGTTTCCTTCTTGGTTTCCACGATTTGCCAAGACATCTGCCTAGCCGTAACTATGGCTTTATAGAGGTAATATATTTGCACACTTGTTAGCTTCATCAGATAATAACAAGGCTTAACTTGAACCTTTACTAACATCAAGACAAAGGTTCGACTGTGGTACAACCTGTACCAATAGTTGTTCCTTAATCCTATCTCTAGGTGTTATTTATAGTCCAATGAATGATATTTAGGGCATCTTTATAGCGATCTAGAGTGCCTTCAAGTGGATAAGGTTTTATCCACCCAAACGACTAACTTAATGATCACTTTTGACCCATTGGGATGCCTCAGTTGATCCAGGGCACCTTTACACCTTTTGCATTGAGGACGCCTTCAGTCAAAAGTAAGGTGCCTTTAGTCCTAAATGAGGCACCTTCAGTTTGACTTAGGGCATCTTCGCGCCTTAGGCGCACAATTCTAAAGTCAACTTCCAATGTTGACTTTATCCTTCGATCATTTGGGTAATTTTTGGCAGTTCAGAGTTGAGCTCACGCGTACCCAACTCTAGCCTTCTCCTTGAGTAGGCTTCCTTCCCGGCTTCACGTCCCTCAAATGTCGTGCATGCCCTTCTCGTCCATTGGTGTACTCTTCCACAGTCTTCTCATCCCTCGGACGCACCGAGCCTGTTGGCTCCCTTCCCATGTCGTCCTTCTTGAATGCTATATCTTCCGCTCAACTTCTTGTGCTCTTAAGCTTCTGTACACTTAGACACAAGGATCAAACAACATAGGACCTAATTTGACTTGGTTGATCATATCAAAACCAACCCGAGATACTTACAATCTCCTCCTTTTTGATGTGCATTAATCCAAGTTAAGTTAGGATAAACAAACACAGAAATAACACTGTTTATAAAAATAATAAAATAAATTATGCATGTAAGTACATTGAATAATGCTATTAAGTTTGAGGTAAATAAACCTCTCTCTTAACTTAACTCTCAAAATTCTCTCCGTTTAATTAGATAAAAAATACAGGGTGTTTATGAAAATATCAAAAAAATTGAAAATTTTTATGGATAGATATGAATTATGTCTATAAAATTCAAAAACTAATTAAATCTAGAAATAATTATCGAATAGTTTTTCATTACTCAAGCATTTTTTAAAGTAATTTATTCAATACTAAGCATAAAAAATAACATTTAACAATTTAATTAAGACAGATTTAGGAACCAATATAAATTTTTACTTATTGAATTAATTAAGAATTTAGGTGGAATATAGTTTTTGAGTACTTTTATAATTTGACCCCTA
This sequence comes from Boesenbergia rotunda, assembly GCA_024364735.1. NCBI lineage: Eukaryota > Viridiplantae > Streptophyta > Magnoliopsida > Zingiberales > Zingiberaceae > Boesenbergia > Boesenbergia rotunda. The sequence goes on along the minus strand of JAGFNQ010001523.1, from coordinate 351,097 downwards.
TGATTCCTAATATACCAGTTCAGTCCTCCATTAAATATAGTATTTCTTTTTGAAAAATGATCATTTGAGCATGCTAATTCCTTTTTCAATAAATCTATTTGTTCTTTTATTTTTGTATTTTCTATTTTTAAATTGTTATTTTCACTTTTTAAATTATCAAATAGTTTTATTGGACGTATAGTGGCTAATTCCTTTTTCATATTTATATATTTTCCCCTTAATTTACATAAAAAACTAAGCATGGATTTTATATCGAAATGAAGCTTATCTGGAGGAAATTTGCATACCTCATGTATCGTTTCGTCTTGCCTGAAACTGGAATCCTCTTTCATTGCTGCATCCTTCTAATGTATCTACCCCTTCATTGAAGCTAATTTCAGAGGTTGTTTCATTGTCCAATTCTTGATGACTTTCCATAAGTGCAAGTTCGGCGTAAGCCTCAATCTCGGACTCTGATGACCAATTGTCCCAAGTAGCTTAAGTTGTATCATCTTGATCCTTTGTCATTTTTGTTGGTAGTTAGCTTTGGGTAGTTATCTTTTATGTGACCCTCTTTTTGACAGTTGTAGCATCTTGTAGGATCGAAATAGAGCAATAGAGGAGGGGGGGGGGTGAATATCACTTTAAGAAAATTCTTTGGATTTCTGAATAATCGAGTACACATGATAAGTACTATTTTGCTGATCATTTCAGGTTCTAAAATCCATGTTTGACCCATATTTTACCTGCTTAATCTTGAATTTACCCTAGGTTCTATGAATTAATTCTATTTTGGGCTTTATTGTAAATCTTGATACATTTGAAATATTTTGCCACTAAATTGTTAATCTACTTTTGTAGGCTTGGAAGGATCATTGACCTAGGTCATGCTGGGTCAAACTTGAGTCGGAAGTGGACCCGGATCAAGTGATCAAGCATCAGACTAATATGGGTCGTCCGATTCAAAAACGGCTAGATCTGAGCCATCTGAGAACTTTTGATGCAATCCGAGCTAGGGTTAAGGCTAATCAAGCACTCAGGTCAAGATCTGAAGGTTTCATCCAAATCAGAGATCATTCAGCCGTTGGATCAAGCTCAGGAGGATCTAGACCGTCCATTCAAAGATCAGGTAGATCTGAGCCATCCGTTGTAAATCTGGAAGATTCGAGTTACTGAGAGGCAGATCCTGACCCTTGATCAAGATCTGGAAAGTTTGATTCAGATCGGATGAGATCCAGCCGTTGGATGGAGTTAAGATAATCACAGCCGTCCATTTCCAAACTATATTAACCGCTTCCTTCCCCGATCAGATCTGTCGCATCTTCGCCACAGTCTTCGTCTTCTTCGCGTTTCTTCGTTTCTTCTTCAAGTTTTCTTCATTTGATCGCGCGACCGCTTCAATTCCAACCTTGGATTTAGTTCTTGATCGTCGGTAACATGTCTCCGTGAAGATTCCAGCTCCAATTTGCCACTGAACAGAGCTGATTGAGGGTTTCATCAGCTCTGCCATTCGATTGCTTGAATCTCGGTTGTGTGTCGTTTTCATTCATTTGAGCAAGTCGGAGGGTTCTCTGGATTGCTCAGATCGTCCCCAAGTCATCACCGCAATCCCACACAGCGAGATCGAGGAGATCGGATGGACTTTTTTCAGCCAGAAGCAGAGTTTGAGTTGAATCGATCATTGAGTCAGATTTTCCATGCGATTTGTCAAGCTAGGGGGTTCTTTGTTTACTCTTGTGTGACGGCAAGAAGAACTTAAGCTAAGGAAGGGATCGAAGCTTAGTTTCTTTGTTGAATTTCATTTCTGCACTTTAGTTTCATAGCTGAACATTGTTTTCTGCGTATCAATTATAGTTCTGAATTTTATATCAGTTAAACTCAGTTTTATTGAATCGTTCTTGCATTCATTAGGTTTCAATTCTACAAGTTAATTAGTTAGGTTGCTTGTTTGGTGAACAATTGCACTTAGAACATGCTTGCTTCGTATTTGGATCATTTCTGAATTTAGTTTCATTTCTGCATTTAGTTTTAGCTAGTTGCATATCAGTTTTAAATCTGCGTATTAGTTTTAGTTTTAGTTTTGCAATGTTTCAGTTTATCATTTCTGAAGTTTGTATCAAGTGAACATTAGCTATCCCGAATCTTATCTGAACCTTAGATTGGAGCACTCGATCTCAGTTGTTTTGTTTGGCTTCACATCTAGATTGCTCTGAATTTCTGCATTGGATTTATGAAGTTCTGCATTTCATTTCTGCATTCGATTTATTTCTGCACATCAGTTTGGGTTATGAACTCTTATTTCATTTCTGCATTCATTTGCTTCTGAATTCTGCATTCGATTTGTTTGCTTCACATTCATTTGCTTAACATCAGTTGCTTCACATCAGTTGTAGTTTTGCCTTTTGTATCAAGTAACAACTCAAAACTGCTTTGAATTGTATCGGCACATGAGTCTTCTCTTCTCCGTATCAGCTGTCATTTCTGAATTTTGTATCAGATTTCTTCTCTGCAGATCAGTTGTTTAGCATTAGGTTGTTTCTGAATTTTAAATTCCATCTCTGAAAGTAGGTTTAAAGTGGTTGCATTAGTTTCAATCGAAAATTTCAGCACTGTTTTGATTCATTTGCTTAGCATTTGGTTTGCTTTGAGTGGTAATTCCTGAAGTTGTAGTGTACTATTGCATTTTGTATCAGTTTGCTTTCCAACTCTTGGGAGCAAATTTGCATTAGTTGATTAAGTTGTCCATTGGTTTAGTTCATTAATTGCCATCACCTTGTTTAAGTTCACTTAGTTAAGTTTCCTTTCTTTACATTGTATTTTCATTTCTAATTGAAACCAAACCCAATTCTTACTTGAAACCCCAAAATATTTGATGACACATAAACTCGAGCTTGAATCAAACATCCTTAACTAGCCCTAGGAAAAATACGACCTGTGACCCCTTTACTACATTTTTATCTTTGTTAGCAAAAAGGGTTTCCAGCTTTACAAATATCTAAATTTGAGACCCACATTCGTGACACCTATCATTGGGTTGCATCAAATTTTTGGCGTCATTGCCAGGGAACACACTAGTTGAGTTTGTTTGCTTAAGCTTGTGTGCTTATTTCATATTTTTCTTGATCCATTTTTGTGCTTACTGCTATATCTTGTGATCTATTTTATCTGTTTAATTTTTCCATACACATTTGCTGTGATTTGTTTATTTTATGACCAGGTCAGCAGGTGGTGATCTCGAAGACTTTGACCCTGAAATTGAGAGAACTTTCAGAGCAAGGAGGAACCAAGGCATAATTTCAGAGGCTATTGATATTCCTCCTCTTTAGACTATTCCTACTCACTCAGGCTTTATCATGGCAGACCACCAGAAGACCATGAAAGAACTTGCAACACCAGATGATACCTTTCAGTACTCCAGTATTGCCTATCCGGAGCTGACTGGTGATTTTGAGTTTATATCCGGACTCATCCACTTGTTACCTAAATTTCAAGGACAGTCTGGGGAGGACCCCAACAGACACTTGCATGAGTTTCACGTTGTCTGCTCCACCATGAAGCCTCAGGGTATTTCAGAGGAAGATATTAAACTGAGGGCATTCCCATTTTCCTTGACTGGAGCGGTAAAGGATTGGTTCTACTATTTACCTACTGGGCACGTGTCTAGCTGGATTTCCATGAAGAAGGCATTTCTAGAAAAATATTTTCCAGCCTCCAGAACTGCAATCATCAGAAAGAGCATATGTGGTATACAACAAGTGGTGGGAGAGACTCTTTATGACTACTGGGAGAGATTTAACAAGCTATGCTCCAGTTGCCCACAGCACCAGATCAGCGAGCAACTCCTCATTCAGTACTTCTACGAGGGATTATTGCAGATGGATAAAATCATGATAGATGCTGCAGTTGGAGGAGCCCTAGTTAACAAAACACCAAATCAAGCTAGGGAGTTGATTTCGAACATGGTAGAGAATTCTTAGCAGTTTGGAAGCAGAGCATTGTCCACCAGAGGAGTGAATGAGGTCCAGGTGGCTTCTAATGAACAAAAGGAAATTAGGAATTCTCTGGTAGAGCTCACATCATTGATAAAGCAAATTGCTCTTAATAATGCAAGCCAAAATCCTAACTTTTCGGTACCTCCACAATCAAGCCAAGTGATGAGGGTATGTGATATTTGCTCTAGTCAGGAACATAATTCAGATTCATGTCCCAACCTCCAACAAGATGAGACAATAGCGGCATTAGTTAGGGGACAATTTCAAGCCCGGAATAACCCTTACTCCTCTACTTATAACCCTGGTTGGAGGGATCATCCAAATCTGAGGTATGGAAATTCTTTCTACCAACAACACCCACAACAACAACAATTTCAGCAGCCTCAACAAAATTTCCAGCAACCGTAGCAATCTCAGCACCAAAATCAGCAATTCCAGCCAACATTTCAGCAATTCCAGCAACCATTTCAAGGGAATCAACAAGGTTTCCAAGGGAATTTGAATTTTCAACAACAATATCAACCCTTACAGCAACAATTCCAACAACCACAGCAAGGTTTTCAGCCTTTTAATCAGAACTTTCAGCCACAAAATCAAGGATTTCAGCCCACTCAGTTTCAATCTTCACCACAACCATTCCCACTTCAAAATCAGAATTTTCAAGGCTATAATCCTCAGCAAGTTCAACCATCATTCCAGCCCAATTTTCAGCCTTTTCAACAGCCATTTCAACATTACAATCAACCCCAACAGCCCCAATTCCAACAATCACAGCAGGATAATATTTTTGGCGCCATACAAAACATTGAAAGACAAATTGGACAATTGGCTAGTGGGATGAATCAAATTCAAGCTCAAGGATCGAGCCAACTACCTTCTCAAGCTACTCCTAATCCAAAGGGAAACGTTAGCGCTATTACTTTGAGGAGTGGGAAGGTTACTTCAACTCAAAAGGGTCCAAGAGCATATTTTTCTGAAAACAGGGCAGAACCTACATTTTTAGCACCAATCAGCCCTGAAACCACTTCAAAATCGGTTGGTTCCACCCCTAGTCTGTGCTCAACTCCTTCATCAAGTAATCCTGTGATTTTGGTGGAAAATGAGGGAGAAATCAGAGCCGAAACCAACCTCACAGCAACTACATCAAGTGGGACAGCAGCTCAAAATTCAGCCCCTCCAATTTCGGTTCAAGAGGATGAAATGAGCGTTCCCTTGCCCTTTCCACAACGGAAAACTCAAGCCAAAAGACAAGTGGAGGAGGAGAAAACTAAAGAATACAATGATCTTGTAAAATTGTTTAGCAAAGTAGAGATTAATATACCCCTGTTGACCATGATTAAACAGATTCCTAAGTATGCAAAATTCCTAAAAGATTTATGTGTTCACAAGAAGAAGCTTAAGGAGAATGAGTTGGTCAGCTTGGGGAAAATGTTTCAGCACTCATCCATGTCATACCTCAAAAGTGTGAAGACCCTGGAGTTTTTACTGTATCATGTGAGATAGGGAGGACTATGTTTCATGACGCTATGCTAGACTTGGGAGCCTCCATCAATGTAATGCCCAGATCGGTCTTCCAGATGCTTGGCATTGGCCCTCTACAGTCCACTGGAGTGGTGATTCAGTTAGCTGACAGAAGCCAGACCCATCCAGCAGGAGTTATTGAAGATATTTTGGTAAAAGTTAAGGAGTTGATTTTCCCTGCAGACTTCTACATTCTAGACATGGAAGGAGACTATCTTGCACATAGATCCCCACTCATCCTTGGGAGGCCTTTTCTAAAGACTGCCAGGACAAAAATTGATGTTTATGCTGGCACACTTTCGATGGAAGTGGGGGACACAGTAGTTTAGTTTAGTATTTTCGATGCCATGAAGTACCCTAGGGAAGATCACTCTATTATGAGCATTGACATTCTGGATGGACTGGTTGATACAGATTCAGTGGTTGAGGGAGTTTCACATGATTTTTCTGGAGGAGATATTTTTGCAGAGGAGGCTGAGGGAGTACTTGCTATTGAGACTGAGGATATTTCAGAGTTTATTTCAGATTCACTTCCAACTGGTGAGGATTTTCTAGGTGTAGGGGATTGCACAGAGCCCCAAGGATCACCTATTTCTATTGAGATTCCAGAGGATTCAGAGCACAGGTATGGTAGTATAGGGGATTGCACAGAGCCCCAAGGATCACTCATACCCACTGAGCAAGGCCAGATTGAACTTAAGCCACTACCAGGCCACTTGAAGTATGTGTACCTAGGAGAGGAGTAGAATTTTTCAGTTATTATTGCACAACATTTGGAGTCAGAGCAGGAAGAGAAATTATTGCAAGTCCTGAGGCATTACAAGAAGGAGATTGGGTGGACTTTATCAGATATACCAGGTATCAGCCCAGCTCTCTGTATGCACAGGATATTCTTGGAAGAAAATATAAAACTCGTGAGGCAGCCACAAAGGAGACTTAATCCACTCATTTTGGACGTCGTAAAGAAAGAGGTGACTCGACTTCTATAGGCAAGTATCATTTACCCCATTTCTGATAGTCAGTGGGTTAGTCCCATATACATGGTGCCCAAGAAATCTGGCGTGACAGTGGTGGAAGATGGAAACAACGAACTAGTGCCCACCAGAGTTAAGAATTCCTGGAGAGTCTGCATTGATTACAGAAAGCTCAACAAGGTCACCAGGAAAGATCACTTCCCTTTACCCTTTATTGATCAGATGCTTGAAAGACTGGCAGGGAAGTCCCATTACTATTTTTTGGATGGTTATTCAGGCTACTTCCAGATTTGTATAGATCCAGAGGACCAAGAGAAGACTACCTTCACTTGCCTCTTTGGCACTTTTGCCTACAGACGGATGCCTTTTGGACTCTGTAACACACCAGGAACATTTCAGCGATGCATGGTAAGTATATTTGGTGAGTTGTTAGAGCATTGTATGGAGGTGTTTATGGATGACTTTTCAGTTTTTGGCACGTCTTTTGATTCATGTTTAGAGAATTTGTCTAGGGTTTTACACCGTTGCATTGAGACTAACCTTGTGCTTAATTTTGAAAAATATTCATGGTAGAGCATGGTATTGTACTTGGACACATAGTCTCTAGGAGAGGTATAGAGGTAGATCCTGCAAAAATAAATGTTATTTCTTCTTTATCTTACCCCGTATGCGTACGGGATGTTCGTGCTTTCCTTGGACATGCAGGTTTCTACCGCATATTTATTAGAGACTTTAGCGATATTGCTAGGCCCTTGACAAGACTTTTGCAGAAAGATGTTGAATTTTGCTTTGATGATAAGTGCAAAGAAGCTTTTCACAGACTCAGGGAGGCTCTTACCTCTGCTCCTATTATTAAATCACTTGATTGGAATTTGCCATTTGAATTAATGTGTGATGCCTCTAATTTTGCAGTGGGAGCTATTCTAGCACAGAGGGTGGAGGGAGCATCCCATGTCATATGCTATGCCTCCAAGACCCTGGATGCCGCCCAAGCAAATTACACTACCACTGAGAAGGAGCTTCTTGCCATAGTTTTTGCCTTAGATCGTTTCAGATCTTATTTATTGTGCTCACATGTTATTATTTTTTCTGATCATGCAGCTCTAAAATACTTGTTGAAAAAGCCTGATGCTAAACCTAGACTGATCAGATGGATGCTCCTGCTCCAAGAATTTGACCTGGAGATCAGAGACAGAAGTGACAAAGAAAACCTAGTTGCAGATCACCTGAGTAGAATTGAAGGAGATGGATCTCCTACCACCATTGACGATGATTTTAGAGACGAGCACCTTCTTGCAATACATGGTGAGACACCTTGGTATGCAGACCTAGTTAATTTCTTAGCTGCACGTGCTTTCCCTACACACTTTTCTAAGGCTCAAAAAGATAAACTTAAAAGTGATGCAAAATTCTATGTGTGGGATGACCCGTATTTATGGAAGTTTTGTAATGATCAAATAATTAGGAGATGCGTACCAGACCATGAGTTTCTTCAGTCCTTACATTTTGCCATTCATCAGCTTGTGGGGGGCATTTTGGACCCCAAAGAACCGCTAGGAAGGTGTTAGAGTGTGGATTGTATTGGCCCACCCTATTTCATGATTCATATGTGTTTTATAAAAATTGTGATAGACATCAACGAACTGGAAAAATAGGAGCGAGAAATGAGATGCCCCAAAATACTATACTTTTCTGTGAGATTTTTTATGTTTGGGGAATAGATTTTATGGGACCTTTTCCTACATCTTGTAAATATTTGTACATTTTACTTGCTGTAGATTATGTTTCTAAATGGGTGGAGGCCATTCCCTCCAAGACTGATGATTCTTCTGTTGTTGTTAGTTTTGTTAGGTCACACATTTTCTACAGGTTTGGAATTCCAAGAGCCATAATAAGTGACCAAGGATCTCATTTTTGCAATAAACACATGAAGGCATTGCTTAGTAAATATGGGGTTGTACATAAGGTTTCTACATCCTACCATCCCCAAACAAATGGACAGGCTGAAATTTCTAACAGAGAGATCAAATCGATTTTGGAAAAGACCATTGGGCCCACTAGAAAAGATTGGAGCAAAAGGCTAGATGATGCACTTTGGGCTTATAGAACGACATTCAAGACACCGATTGGCATGTCCCCCTACCGCTTAGTCTATGGTAAAGCTTGTCATCTTCTCGTGGAAATTGAGCGCAAAGCATATTGGGCAGTAAAGGCGTGTAATTTTGATGCTACCAAGGTGGGAGAAGAAAGAAAACTTCAACTTCAAGAGTTTGAAGAGATTAGGCTAGAAGCATTTGAAAATTTAAGGATCTACAAGGAAAAGACCAAAATTTCCATGACAATCACATCTTGAAGAAAGACTTCCAAATTGGTGACAAGGTATTATTGTACAAATCAAGGCTCAAATTGATAAGAGGTAAGTTAAGGTCAAGGTGGGATGATCCATTCATTGTAACTAATATTTTTCCCTATGGAGTTGTTGAGATTAAAGATGAATCTAACAGTTTTGTTTGGAAAGTCAATGGCCACGGGCTCAAAAAGTACTTTGAAGAATTAAAGGAGCTAGAGGTGGATGGTTTGGACATCAAAGACGCTATCTACCCAAATTAAGGGGAGTTTACTTTTCTTACACTTACATTTCATTGTATATATCATTTTCATGTTTCTAGAAGTAAATTTTTCTTTTTGAAGTGAGTTGTTGATAATAAATTCTTAGGTAAATAGAATGAATAAATAGACATTGTAAATACCATGTTATTTCTTTTGGCACGTTTTCTTAATGAGTAGGAATAAATGTATCCCTCTAGGTTGTCTTCATATCAATTTAGAGTCTCTTGAAAATAAATTAAATTTGGTTGTTAAAACTTAAGGTTTGAGCTAATGGATGAATTCTTGGATGCTTGAGTACTACTTGGCTATGGATTCTAAATTGATGAATTGAGATGAATTATTTGTACCTAGTGAGAATTAGCCTTATTTTTGTGACACACATATGTGATTGTACTCTAGAACTTGCTTAGGTTCTTTCAAAACCATATTTCTATGATTGGATCACATCTATAGAGGCTAACCAATTTGTTTCTCTTTCCATATCAATTTTTGGCAATAATCAAAGTCGATACATAATCTATTTTATGTTCTTTCCTATATTTCCTACTCTTAACCTTACTTCTCCATGACTTGTTTGTTTGGGATGTTTCTTGATGTTACTTTGCCCGAGACGGACAAAAGATCAAGTGTGGGGGAGATGACTAGTGTTTTGAATTATTTTGTATCAAAGATGCATTTCATTTCAAGAAGAATTTTTTTTTTCTGCGGTAGAAGGAAAATTCCGAATTGAATTGAGTTTGGTAGCAAGAAGAAGTGGCCATTTGATGTTTATGAGTCAAATTCCGAAAGGAGATCCAAGTTTTTCTCTCATTGCAAATTCGGTTGTAGAGTGAAGAATTTCTGTGCCAAATGGAAAAGAAATGGCATGAAGAGAGTAATAAGAAATGGAATCCAAAAGAAAAAAAAATTCCAAGAAGAGCATATTATTTCAGCATCACTAGATTGCAATGGAAATTTCTTGCAACTTCAAGAAGTACAAGATCCGATCAGAATTGTGGAAGCCCAATTGAATGTGAAGAAGGAAAAAAAAAGAAAGCTAAAAAAGAGCTGAAAATTTCCCATAAAAGCAGTCTTGTATCAACTTGAAACTAAATCTGGGGTTTCTAGGCTATGAATCAAGGCATTAAGTATATGAATGTATCAAAAAGTGTTGAGTACATCCACTGCTGATCAGAACAGAAAAAAATGTGGTTGCTAGGATTTTCAGATCAGAACAGAAAAGGAAATGTAGTGCAGTGGCTGGAACTTAACTTGCAGTGCAGTGGTTGAAATTCTCCACTACTAGTTGATGCTAACTACTGTTAAGAAATCAGAGAAGTCCAAGGATGAAGAACTTGATGATTCTGGATTCTGAAATTAATTGAGTGGAGCTGAAACTTGAAACAGAAAAAAAACAGTTTCGAAGCTGAAAAATGCAGCTATGGAAAAGAAGAAGAGCTGGAAACTAAAGGAAAACACACTGAATTTCAGAAGCAACCCGACTGAGACACAAGCTGACATCAATCAGTTTGTTGGAGTTTCATTTGGTACAAAATTCTGAAGCTGTAAAACCGATACGCAGAGATGAGAAAACTGATAAATTCAGAAACTAATTGAATGCAGCAACAAATTAAATGCAGAGTCAAACAGAGAGTAGCAATTCATTTGAAGCTCACAGCAGTGTTAGATTAGAGCTAATTCTGATAAGGATTTGGGAGCTGAGCACATCATGACTGAACAAAATGAAGACCAAAAACAGGAAGTAGCAGATGACCATAAAAACAGAGAAAGAAGAAAAAAAAACACAAAGTGGCACGCAAATGAAGTTGTGGCACCATGAAACCAGTGAAGTTTTTCTCATCCGAATCAAAGCCTTGCTCCACCACAATTCTGACTTTGCTAGAGGGTTATATAAAAAAAAAAAGAAAAAAAAAGAAGGAGACAAGTGGCACGCAAAAGCAAATGGCACAAGGAAACCAATGAGGTTTTCTTCATCCGAATCAAGGGCAATGCCAAATTCTTACTCCACCACACTTTTGACTTCAATAGAAGACTATAAAGAGGGAAAAGTGCATTAGAAATATTCTAGAGCAACCAAGTTTTCCACTTCATCAATTTTCTCTATTTTCTTAACTTTTACTTCATTCTTACCATTTCATATGTCTTTAACTTTTGAATAAACTTTTGTAGATGTGGATCCGAATCATGAATAATGGTGGAGAGTAGATAACAAGCAAGCCTATGGTAGTGCAAAAAGCATTTGTGTTTGAGTGAGCTCCACTTTTATCATGAACTTAGAACTCGAAAAGAGAGCCACCAGCATTTCCCTTGAAAGGCTTAGTGAGTTAAATTCATCTCAATGAATCATGAAGGATGAAAATGCTAAGTTGTTGATTTAAGGACGAGATACTAATCCATAGAGCTTAGGTTTTAGAGAATTGACAACCTTAGGTAATTTCTTTTCAATTGCTTCTAACTATGTTTGGAAAGAATCTAAGGGATACATATTTAGTAGTTTTCGTGAGACGCTCAAGTTTAAGTGTGGGGGAGTTGATAAGTACTATTTTGCTGATCATTTCAGGTTCTAAAATCCATGTTTGACCCATATTTTACCTGCTTAATCTTGAATTTACCCTAGGTTCTATGAATTAATTCTATTTTGGGCTTTATTGTAAATCTTGATACATTTGAAATATTTTGCCACTAAATTGTTAATCTACTTTTGTAGGCTTGGAAGGATCATGGACCTAGGTCATGCTGGGTCAAACTTGAGTCGGAAGTGGACCCGGATCAAGTGATCAAGCATCAGACTAATATGGGCCGTCCGATTCAAAAACGGCTAGATCTGAGCCATCTGAGAACTTTTGATGCAATCCGAGCTAGGGTTAAGGCTAATCAAGCACTCAGGTCAAGATCTGAAGGTTTCATCCAAATCAGAGATCATTCAGCCATTGGATCAAGCTCAGGAGGATCTAGACCGTCCATTCAAAGATCAGGTAGATCTGAGCCATCCGTTGCAAATCTGGAAGATTCGAGTTACTGAGAGGCAGATCCTGACCCTTGATCAAGATTTGGAAAGTTTGATTCAGATCGGATGAGATCCAGCAGTTGGATGGAGTTAAGATAATCACAGCCGTCCATTTCCAAACTATATTAACCGCTTCCTTCCCCGATCAGATCTGTCGCATCTTCGCCACAATCTTCGTCTTCTTCGCGTTTCTTCGTTTCTTCTTCAAGTTTTCTTCATTTGATCGCGCTACCGCTTCAATTCCAACCTTGGACTGAGTTCTAGATCGTCGGTAACATGTCTCCGTGAAGATTCCAGCTCTAATTTGCCACTGAACAGAGCTGATTGAGGGTTTCATCAGCTCTGCCATTTGATTACTTGGATCTCGGTTGTGTGCCGTTTTCATTCATTTGAGCAAGTCGGAGGGTTCTTTGGATTGCTCGGATCATCCCCAAGTCATCACCGCAATCCCACACAACGAGATCTTGGAGATCGGATGGACTTTTTTCAGCCGAAAGCAGAGTTTGAGTTGAATCGATCATTAAGTCAGATTTTCCATGCGATTTGTCAAGCTAGGGGGTTCTTGGTTTACTCTTGTGTGACGGCAAGAAGAACTTAAGCTAAGGAAGGGATCGAAGCTTAGTTTCTTTGTTGAATTTCATTTCTACACTTTAGTTTCATAGCTGAACATTGTTTTTTGCGTATCAATTACAGTTCTAAATTTTATATCAGTTAAACTCAGTTTTATTGAATCGTTCCTGCATTCATTAGGTTTCAATTCTGCAAGTTAATTAGTTAGGTTGCTTGTTTGGTGAACAATTGCACATAGAACATGCTTGCTTCGCATTTGGATCATTTTGAATTTAGTTTCATTTCTGCATTTAGTTTCAACAAGTTGCATATTAGTTTTAAATTTGTGTATCAGTTTCAGTTTTAGTTTTGCAATGTTTCAGTTTATCATTTCTGAAGTTTGTATCAAGTGAACATTAGCTATCCCAAATCTTATCTGAACCTTAGATTGGAGCACTCGATCTCAGTTGTTTTGTTTGGCTTCGCATCCAGATTGCTATGAATTTCTGCATTGGATTTATGAAGTTCTACATTTCATTTCTGCATTCGATTTATTTCTGCACATCAGTTTGGGTTATGAACTCTTTCATTTCTGCATTCATTTGCTTCTGAATTCTGCATTCGATTTGTTTGCTTCACATTCATTTGCTTAACATCAGTTGCTTCACATCAGTTGTAGTTCTGCCTTTTGTATCAAGTAACAACTCAAAACTGCTTTGAATTGTATCAGCACATGAGTCTTCTCTTCTGCATATCAGCTGCCATTTCTGAATTTTGTATCAGATTTCTTCTCTGCATATCAGTTGTTTAGCATTAGGTTGTTTCTGAATTTTAGATTCCATCTCTGAAAGTAGGTTTAAAGTGGTTGCATTAGTTTCAATCGAAAATTTCAGCACTGTTTTGATTCATTTGCTTAGCATTTGGTTTGCTTTGAGTGGTAATTCCTGAAGTTGTAGTGTACTATTGCATTTTGTATCAGTTTGCTTTCCAACTCTTGGGAGCAAATTTGCATTAGTTGATTAAGTTGTCCATTGGTTTAGTTCATTAATTGCCATCACCTTGTTCAAGTTCACTTAGTTAAGTTTCCTTTCTTTACATTGTATTTTCATTTCTAATTGAAACCAAACCCAATTCTTACTTGAAACCCCAATATATTTGACGACACATAAACTCGAGCTTGAATCAAACATCCTTAACTAGCCCTAGGAAAAAATACGACCTGTGGCCCCTTTACTACATTTTTATCTTTGTTAGCAAAAAGGGTTTCCAGCTTTACAAATATCTAAATTTGAGACCCACATTCGTGACACCTATCATTGGGTTACATCAACACAGTGGAAGTATAAGAATAAGCATGGGAGAAGAGACACCAAAAAATCAAATCACAGCACACTAACGCAAGTTGGTTTTACTTGCTTCGGAGTCTTGACCGGCTCCTACTGCAAGGCCTACGATCCTTGATCGTTTACCTTAGACAATTCACTAATGATTGGAAGAATATATAGTTTACAAAACTTAAGTGTGCAAAAAAAAAAAACAAATATACCGACTCCTTTGAATGACTTAAAAATCTTCGCTTGGAGAGTCGGACGGCGTTTCGGTGTTGTCAGAGCTTTGATCGTGCAACATACAGGATAACAAAAAGAACGCAGAATGTTAATTATTATTTGAAGTGCTGCTCTCGACCCCTTTATATATTAGTTATTCAGGCGCCTGAAAGGCCATTCAGGTGCCCTAGTCACAGTGTCTCGGACAGCAATTCTATCCGCTACACAGTCAAACATTATCCTGGCTCAGGCGCTCTAGTCCCTTTCAGGCGCCTGAGTGCCGAGGTGGCTCCTCCACTCCGCACTCGAGACGTAAGCTTGACCGTTGCACAAGCTCAGCCACTCGCTGCTATCTCCCTGGCGCCTGAGTCCCATTCAAGCGTGCTAGTTCATTTGGTTCAACTTTTTCAGCTGCAACAAGGGTTAGTTCCACAATAATATAAATATAATTAAAGTATGCATGGATTACAGCCAGTGCTATCTTGGTCCTAACTTTTAGGTTTCAACTGAAACCCTAGGTCGGATCGACACCTACTGTTCCCTCCATGGGGAACGCATCCTCACCTACTCCTCTTAGGAGAGTGTACCTGTTGCTACCCAGAGCCTCCGGTTGGACTTTTGCTCGGCCTCTAAGGACCCAGAACTCGACGATGTTCGACCTCGACCCATCTCGACTCCTGTCCACAATCCCCGCTCGGTAAAGTCTTCTGCTCGGTCTCCTGGATCAAGACATCATGCTCGGTTTCACTCACCAAGTCTTCGTTGCCCGATCTCCGACCAGGACTTCTTGCTCAACCCTGCAGGTCAAGACTTCTTGCCTAGCTTACCTAGGACTTTCTTGCAAGCTTCACAAGTTCATCAGTACAAACAAATCAGCTTATCTTGAACCCTTTGTCACTTATCAAAATAAGGTTGGATCTGGTGCTTCCAACACCAACAATCTCCCCCTTTTTGATTATGGCAAATTAGTTCAAAAGTTAAGCAAAAAACATGTTTAAATAGGGAAAAAGGATTTTATCATAAGCTCCCGCCCCCTTAATCAATTATCTCCCCCTTGATTAAATATTTTTTAAAAAAACTAGACTTAGTCATTTTCAAATATAAGCAGTTCAGAGAGTAAGTGTATATTTTTAAAAAACTAAAAAAAAATTAAGTTTTTTAAAATATTTAAAATTAAGTGCTTTTAAAACACATTTTAAAACTAAGTGTGGACATAAGTTTTCAAAATGTTGATTTTTTTAAAAAAATGGTTCTAAGTATTTTGATTAAAGCACTTAGTTTTTGAATGAAAGAACACTGAGGAAATGTTTTTAACACTTTGAAAAAAAAACATTTTAACAGTTTGAAAACACATTTTGAAAATTTTTTCAACCACTTCAGAACTCTCTTTTCATTCTCTCCCCATTTGCCATATATCAAAATCATAAAATATAAGGGTAAGACATGTTTTAGAGCATACTCAATGACTAAGTATTAAAACAAATTATGTGTATCAGAGTGATTATGTTTATATAAAATAGCAAAAAAAAATTTTAAGTTCAAGTAAAACCTAGGCACCTTCATTTTGAGTCCAAGCATGGAGAAAAAAATTAAAACAAACAAAAAAATCCTTTTAGACACCTGTCTAACCTGTTAGCAACTTGCTGACTACAATAAACAACAGTTTTTTACTTGGGTCAGTCAAGTCAAGTGTATTTCATAAATCAGCTAAGTTAACTAGAATACTTGACTTGATTAATTTAAATTATATTTATAGTGCCACCAAATTATTTTGATACACTAAATTAAAGCATCTTGAGTCTAGGGCAACAACCCTAAGTATCTCAACCCAGTCTAGATTGTCAATCAAGTTAGTCCTAATGTGCTTGTGAGATTGTGGCTGCTAAAGCTATAGGTGCATGCATACTAGGGTTAAGCCTAAGCTAAGTCCGTGTCGAAGAAGGACCCTAGTTTTGAAAGGGGTAGTTTTAAAGAAAAACTATGTTTAGAAAAATACATCAAGTTTTGAAGATAAAGTTTTGAAAACTTAAAGTAACGTATTTGAGACCCTTTTAAAAACAAAATTAAACTGAAAAATCTAATAAGATGAATAACCAAAAACATAACTAATAGAAAACCTACTCTACTAAGCACATTCCAAGCTGAATATAATCTAAATAAACTGAAACAAAGCATGATCTAGTGTAAACCATAGTCAGTTAAGATACCAACAAAACTACATCCAGGTATACAAAAACCATAGTCAGCACAAGTCAGACCAAGACAAACAATCCAGTCAGAGAGTCAGGTGAATCAAACTACCAGAATCTCATAGGAGGGGTTGGGCGCCAGGACTAAAGCAGCTGCATAAGCTCGGGGTGTCGCTCTGCTGCTATCCGAGCCATCTCTAAATATCGAGTGCCCGACTCCTCTCGAAACGTCTGGATCTGGGTCCCAAGATGGTGAACCTTTGTCTCGAGGAGAGTCAGTCTTTGATCTGTTGAGAGTGGAGGAGGCGGTGGTGGATACTGCTGAGGTGGATCCTCCTCTAATGCAGCCTCGATCTTCGCAAGTGGGACGTCCTCACCCTCCTGATCATCGGCTAGTCCCGCTCCCCTACCCCGCTTCCAAGCCAGGACCCCGTCATTACTAACCTCTAACCCTGCTAAGGAAAAGTTCCTAAATCCTATTTCATTGCTTTTGGTCACTCGGGTGACCTGACCCCTAAGGACATCGCATCTAAAGCGTACAAATATCGAAGTCAGAAGGTGGCAATATGGAGTGCGCACTCTCTTGTGGGTAGAGATGCTAGACGCATAAGTGATGGCATGAAAGATAAGAAGTCCTATGTCTATATCCAAATGATAAATAAATGCATACATCAAGAAAGTGTGGAAGGGCCTCATCAGAGCAATATCCCTAGTGGTGATAAGTAGAACATAATGAAGAAGAACTCGATAAAGAGCGTAGTGCTGGAGCTGCAGCTGCATAGAGCTGAAAGTGGAGATGGTGCATGGGGTCTTTCTCACCCTCAAAGAAGTAAATAAAAAGGGTGTCTAGGGTAATGTGGGAGTAAGGATCAGCAAAAGGACCATCCCTAGGTGGATAGCATAAGAAAGTAGAATCAGATGGATGTAACTCAAAATGCTGGGTGAATAGTGTAGGAGATATGATAAAATCAATCTGCTGGACACGGGTAGAGTAATGTGTGTCATCTAATTTGACCAAGTTATTGTAAAATTCTACACACATGGTCACATCTATAAAATCAATGCAGTAGACAAGTTGGTTTAAGTGGTAGTGATGGATAACGTCCATGGTGATAGGGCAGTAGGTCTCAAAGAAATTCCTATGAAGATAGTGACAATCTAATGGTAGATAGGTGGTTTGCTCAAAGAGATCCTGAAGAGACAAGGAGGGGAATCTAGGGTCTGTACTGGGTAGGGTAGCAGGTCCAGTCTGGGCTATGCGACGTGTAGTAATTTTGACAAGAACATAGTAATAGTAAGAATAAAACAATGGAAATTAAGAGTAGAATTTAGAGTATACCGTCTTTGAGGCATGTCGAATGCATGAAAGGAAGATTCTGGGTTGTTGGCTTCATTTTGGCAGGGGTTCAAGAGAGAAAACGAGAGAAAGGGGAGGACAGGAAGTGGATTAGGGCACCTTGGTCGTTTCTGTTCGGTGCGCTTGAGAAAGTTTATATAGAGGGCACTCGGGCGCCTGAGTTGGGTTTAGGGCGCCTGAATTCTAGGTGTCTAAGTTGACTAGGGCGCCCCGGTCAGTGATTCCGCCCTTGGTTTTCAAAAAATAGAGGTGTGATTCGAGAAGGCGCGCGAAGTCACGCGCTAGAATCCTCGATTCGCGATCAGGCGCCTGAGTAGGATTCAAGCGCCAGAGTTGGGTTTTAGGGCTTAGTGAGAGTTTTGTCAACATTTGAGTTAAAAACAATTTTAATCGGTTGAGATAGAGAGATTTAAAAAAGAGTTGAGAAACAAATTTTTCAAAAGAATTTGAGCTTAAAATTAAGTTAAACAGAAATTTTGAAAAAGAAATTTTTGGAAGAAATAGAAATTTTGAAAGAAGAGTTAGACAAAAAAAATTAAAAAAAGTTTTAGAAAAAAATTAAGTTAAAAAAATTTAGAAAAAAATTAAGTTAAACATAAATTTTGAAAAAGAAATTTTTGGAAAAAGAGTTAAACAATTTTTTTTAAAACAAATTAAGTGAAAAAGAAATTTTCAGAAACAGAATTAAGTGAAAAGGAAATTTTTAGAAACAGAATTAAGTGAAAAAAAAATTTGGCAAGCACAGACAAATCTTAATTCATTTTAGTTTGGGCTAACCAACTTAGTGACAAGTTGGTTTAGCTACTTCGATTGGTTGGGTTTGATTTATTCTAAGTCCTAAACATCTCACCCATTTCTAAGTGACAAGGCAGGGATCCTTATTTGTTTTGTGAGATGATTTCAATTTTATCTTGAAGTTAGGTTGAATCTAAGATATGATTGAATCTTGAGTTAGACTCAGATTTAAGAATTAGTAATTTAAAAATATATTTCAATATTTGGCTTCCAGGTCTTGGCGAGACACAGAGACCTTTTTTGGCCTTAGCCTTATTGGATCAACAATCCTTTCCTAGACAAAGCCACATAAAGAAATAATATTTTTAAATTTCTCATTCAGAAATCTTGA
Source organism: Boesenbergia rotunda (assembly GCA_024364735.1). Taxonomy (NCBI): domain Eukaryota; kingdom Viridiplantae; phylum Streptophyta; class Magnoliopsida; order Zingiberales; family Zingiberaceae; genus Boesenbergia; species Boesenbergia rotunda. The sequence continues at coordinate 332,246 of JAGFNQ010001523.1, read as the reverse complement.
TCTAACTAGTCGAGGATGTAGCGAGGTAGCTTCGGCTAGTTCCACCGGACTAAAAAGATCAAATAGGAGACGTCTTCTCCTACTTGACTCCCCAGACGACTTTCTTAACGTACTATCAGCTCGCCCCACCCTAATACTAGGTTGTACAAGTTTCACTCATATCTGGTCCTTAACTAACCATTTCTAATCCTAAGCAAAGATAATAAAAAAAATAAACAAACATCAGACAAGGTATTCAATAAAAGCTACCTAACCACATGAATAGCCTTTTTATTTGCTCCCCCTGGATCATATTCTCGATATGGTCTATTTAAATAATGGATATGAACCTTAGGGACCCAATATTGATTTGGTCTGGCTTGATTAGTCAAGCTTAATTTGGGGACCCATACTTGGACTCAGGTGCTAGGGTGGTTCACTATTGAATAATAAGACCTAAATCACGAATTGATTTTAAATCCAATTCCGGATCAATTTAGAATAAACTTCTGTTTTCCAAGAATCATATCAAGATCCCTAGAACCCAGGGTAAACTATTCCAAATTTACTCTGAGTTCTTTGACTTGAGCTTTAAAGAGAGAAATTCTCTTCCTCAAGTCTTTGGACTTGAGTTGAGGTTTCTTCTTGAACTTGCTCAGTCAAAAGACTCGAGCTGGTCTCTTCCTTAAGGAGTTTTACCTCCTCTCGAAGAGACTTGACCCGATCATGAGACTTAGCCAGTTTGCAAGATAGATAAGAAATAAGTTCATAATGATTTGATTCAGAATAACCCATTACCTTGAGACGGCCAGTTTTCGACAGTGAGATGGATTTGTGCTCCGTTTCTACTTCTGATTCGGAGTCGATGCCGATCACGTCTTGGGTCGTTAACGTGAGGAGGTTGGAGTGCGTTGCTTCATCCTCGTCCAATTCCGAAGACGACTTGTCCCAGGTTGCTTGTAACGCCTTCTTCCTCCGTTGCTTTTTCATCTCTTTTGCATTTCGACATTCGGATTTGAAGTGCCCCTTCTTTCCACACCCATTATAGGTGAGATCTGTTGGTGCAGAATGCACCCAAGTCAAACCTGTGTTTTGATATTGGCAAAAGGGTTCAAAAGTTAAGGGTTAGTTGTTGTCTAACAAGTTTCTTGAGTGTACAGGAAAAGCCCTAGCGAAGGAATGCTAGGCACTGGCGAAGGACTGCCAGACAGGAAAAGCCCTAGCAAAGGACTGCTAGGCTCTGGCGAAGGACTGCCAGAATGGACAAGTCCTAGCGAAGGAATGCTAGGCACTGGCGAAGGGCTGCCAGAAGAAAAGACCTAGCGAAGGGCTGCTAGGCACCAAGCGAAGGGCAGCTTGGAAACTCAAGACCTGGTGAAGGACTGCCGGGCAAAAGTCCAACTGGAGGAGCCGGTTGGCACCAGGTAAATTCTCCTGAGAGGAGTAGGTGAGGACGCGTTCCCCTTGAGGGAACATTAGGCGTCGGTTCGACCTAGGGCTCCATTTTGGAGACCAAAGTCAGAACCAAGACAGCCAAGGCTGTATAATTCATTATGTTATTGGTTTATTGTGTTTTGGACTAACCCTGGATGCAGGACCAAAGGAACGTGTGTCTGCAGCTCAGAATGCCTCAAAGGAAAGAGGCGATCGCTGACCAGGGCGCCCGGAGTGTCCCGGGTGCCCCCAAGGTGAACACAAAACACAACACAACCAGAAGAACCTCGACAGTACATTCTGAGGGCGCCCCCGCTGTCCCGGGCGCCCCCATTGCAAACCAACTCTGCCGCGTCTGCGCTACACGCCCAGGGCGCCCCCGCTGACCCGGGCGCCCCCAGCCAGACTTGCCGAGGAGACCTCAGCGCTGCGGATAAGAGCTGGCCGAGTCAACCAGGGCGCCCCCAGCGTCCAGGGAGCCCCCGTCAAAGGGTTATCCCGAGTTCTTAGGGATAAACCCTTGACCGCGCCTTTTGGCGATCAAGCGCCACGTGGGGGGGCGCCCCCGTCGACCAGGGCGCCCCCAGGCCCTATATAAAGGGCCCTCGACCTCCTTCTTCAGAGCATCAATTACTGCGACGCTTCCTCGCTCTTCTGCTTCCACGACACGCTCCAGAACTCTTCCAACTCGAGCTGACGACGTCCTGCTGCTCCAACACTTCGATCTACATCGGACGTCGGTAACGAAGAGCTTAATTAAGTTTACTAGGCTGATTCTGTAATACTTTTTATTGTAAACTTTCTCGAACGTATAGAATTGCCCGCAAAAAACGGTCAATGACCGTGGGCCTTGGAGTAGGAGTCGACACAGGCTCCGAACCAAGTAAAACGACCGTCTTTGCATTGTTTTTGTGTCTTATTTCCGCTGCGCACTTACTCTTTGTTAAATCCGAACGATTTGCGACATTCACCCCCCCTCTCTCGCAATTCTCGATCCAACAAGTGGTATCAGAGCGGGGAATTCAAACTTGGTGCAACCACCAGTTTGAAAATTTTTCGGATTTCTTTTGTTTTCTCTCTCATTTTTTTAAAATAAATTTTTTTTTATATTTTTGTTCGAGTTTTTATTTCAAGGTTGGTGCAACACCCCTTGAAATTTGTTTTTATTTATTGTTCCCGCACTACTAATCCAAGACCAAGTCTTGGAATATTTTTGTTGTTCTTTTACTATTTCAGAAGTTAACAAATGGCCATCCAAGAAGGTTTTAGCACCGCCAGACCTCCACTTTTCAGTGGAGAAGACTTTCCTTACTGGAAAAGTCGAATGGAGGTCCACCTGAAAACTCAGGTGGACATGTGGATAATCATCCAGTCTGGACTGATGATTCCCACAAATGCTGAAGGCGTACCACAAAACTACTCAGAGTGGGACACTGCCCTTAAACGCAAGATTGAAGCTGACGCCAAAGCAACTCAGACCCTTCAATGCGGACTGACAAAAGAGGAGCTGAACCGCGTAGGCCCATTCAACAGTGCCAAGGAGCTATGGGCTAAACTGATCGAGCTCCACGAAGGAACTTCAGATACGAGGATCAGCAAACAGGATCTGCTACTGAACAAGCTCTTCACTATCAAAATGGCAGATAACGAGACAGCAGCCCAGCTCCACGCCAGAATCCAGGAACTGATGAACGGTCTTCACGCAATAGGTCACCAAGTTCAAAACCGTGATCTTATAAGGTATGCCCTAAACGCGTTCCCTAGGACCACCTTGTGGGCATCTATGGTAGATGCATACAAGGTCTCTAGGGATCTTTCAAAAATTAAGTTAGATGAGTTATTTTCTGAACTTGAGCTGCTTGAACAGACTAACTGCAATTTGGTCGAGAAAAGTATAGCCTTCTTTGCAGGGAAAACAGGAAAGACGACCAAGAAGAAAACTCAAGTTGAACCTGAATCTACCTCAGATTCATAAACAGAAGATAAAGAAGAAGATCAATCTGAACTGGTCCGGCTAGCTCGAAGCTACTACAAAAAGTTGAAGAACCAAACCAACACACGGAGAACAAGCCGAAGAAAGGACGGACAAGCTGAACCGGCAACTGACAAACAAAAGCCCAACGTAACCTGCTACGAATGCAAGAAGAAGGGCCACTACAAGACTGAATGTCCAAGTCTAAAGGAGTCCAAAAAGACCAGAAAGAAGAAGGCACTCCAAGCAACCTGGGACGAGTCTTCCTCAGAAGAAGAAGAAGAAGCACCCCAGTCCAATCTTCTAGCCCTGTCCGCTTCGGATCAAATCGAGACTGACTCAGACTCGGACCGGGACGACGGCAAGCTGACATTCTCCGACGACGGCGAAATAAGGGTAACGGGTTTTTCAAAATTGCAATTGAATTCGCTTATTTCCTATCTATCCCGAGATTTGGCGAAAGCCAAACTCCGAATCGAGTCCCTCCGACAGGAATTAAAACTCCTGAAAGAGGGAGCTGATTCTAAATCCTTAACTGAGAAAATTCAGGAAGGAACCCCTGATCAAGTTGAAAAACTTGAATCAGAGAATTCCTCCCTGAAAACTCAAGTTAAGGACTTAAGAACAGCTTTAGAACGATTCACTTCTGGTTCCAAGAATCTTGATATGATTCTGGGAAAACAGAAGTCTGTTCTAAACCGATCCGGACTTGGCTATAGAACCAAATCTCGGCAAAGATATTACTTTGCTGTACTGAACCAGTCAAGACCTAAGGTTCAGGCATGGGTGCCAAAACTGTGCCTGACTAAACCAACTGGTTCAAATCAATTTTGGATCCCCAAGGACAAGATTCACATCTTGCCTAACCCATACAGAGGCTTTAGTCCAGGGGGAGCCAAAATCAAAATAATTTTTATAATTAGATAATTTTTTTTATTGATTGATTGTTTGTTTATTTAATTTTTTTTTTTTGCAAATTGCCATGCTTAGATTTAAGGAATACTTAGATTTAAGGACTAAATTACTTGAAACTTGAAAACATAGTATTGGGAGGAGGTGAGATGATAGTACGTTGGGGAAACCAACTCTAATAAGATCAAGTCTACTTGGTCTCTTTAGACTGGTGAAACCAGCCGAAGCTACCGATCCAAGACCCAAGCTAGTTAGACCAGAAAATGACTTAATTTAAGTTGAAAATCAAATTTCATTAAAAGACTTTGTCAAGGAAAGGGTGGATGATCCCATAAGGCTACGACCAAAGAAGGCCTAGTGCCTCGCCATGACCTGGAAGCCAATTTCTGAAATTCAAATTCAAATTATCTTTTATCAAATTCGAATCTAACTCAAAGTTCAAATAATTATAGATTCTAATCTGTTTTCAAACCTATCTTTTTTCCGAAAAACTTTTAATCTGTTTTCAAAATTTCTACTTCATAAACTTATTTTTTTTTCAAAAATCACTTAATCTATTTTTTTCAAAATTTCTAAACTTATTTGTTTTAAAAATCTGTTTTCAAAAATAAAGAACTTTTTCGAAAATAAATTGAATTCCTTTTCAAAACTAATTTCTACTCTCAAACCTGTCTCACAAAAACCTTTAGGTTAACGTGTTTGAAAAC